>CM075884.1:10401237-10678737 GCA_038021265.1 Cyprinella venusta | reverse complement strand
AAAATGGTCATTTTAGAAGAAAATTTCAAATGGCATTTAGAGGCTTTTGCATCTGAACTCTTCATATATATATATATATATATATATATATATATATATGATCACAAAATACTTTTTCTTATGTACTATGTAACAACAAGTAGATTTGACAATTTACCAATCAAACGAAATAGTGTGCTAATGCATCGTGTCAGTATAGTTTTATTTAACATGACTGAGTCAACTTCACTATAAGATCACACCAGTGAGATCATAATGTAGAAATAGCTCTTTAAGTAACAGTGGCACATTTGTACTTTTTAATGTACTTTTTAAGTATTGTGGTACTAATAATATATATTCACAGTCACGCATTGAATTAATGCCATATTGGTCTCTAAGTGAAGCATCAGCTTCAGCGTTACCCATGCGACGCATTGCTGCTCAGCTGAGCCTTGAAAAGTCGAACTCAAAGTTAAAAATAATTAACACCTTGTTTCATTGCATCTCTTTTAATGAATCAGCTTTTTTAAATGTGTTCATTGAATGAACGGTCAAGACGTCATATAACTGACGTTTTGGGACGTCTTTTGACCATGCTTCAATATTCGCCTTTTTAGGGCCCCCTTAAACGTCGGTAGATGAGGTTATGGGATCCTAACTCTACCCCAGACCTAAACCTAACCCTAAACCTAACCCGTCACCTAACTGATGTTAAAGGTAAAGCGTCAGTTGTATGACGGCCCGGGATGGCCATCTACTGACGTTTAAGGGGGCCCTAAAAAGGCGGATATTGACGTATGGTCAAAAGACGTCCTAAGACGTCAGTTATATAACTTTTTGGGATAAGACTGTGTTAGAACGGTTTAATGGCTCGTTCAAAGTCTGTTGTCATAACAATGTGCGCGCTGAGTGAAAGCCTTTTAAATGCGCATATAGACGCTGTTTTGTTTTGGTTACATTGGTTACTGAAAATGTCCTCGTTTTTGTCCACATCGTAAACTTATTTATATAGCAACAAATACATATAAATAAATAAATAAATAAATAAATAAATGGCGATAATACCGCATATCGTGCTATTTAGCCACTCAACATTACCGCAAGGGAAATTCCATTACCGCAACATCATTAGTTATTAACTTAGGCACCGCTTAGACGACACCGTTCTATGGAAAAACTCTTTACTCACTCTGGCTGCCCATCTGCACAAAACAGTGCCTGGTGTCGAAGGGACAAGCGATTATCCGTTTTCTCTGCACAAACCTCAAAATCTGTGCAGAGGTAAGGGGAAGGAGAAGGGGGCCTTCACAGGAGAGAGACTAGTTGACACTTTAGGACTGTGTTGTCGCCGTGTCCAGGTGCAGGTCCTTCATCGAATCAAGATACAGCCTGGATCCGTCGGACTGTGGTAAACCTCGGGATAAACAGAGAGACTAATATTAGCATAGACACCATCCTTCTTATAATGTACCAAGTACATCAGGATTTATGGGAAGTGTTCCCGGTCCATGCTGACATTGAATTATAGAAGTCTATAATGTGTTATGCATATGCTAGGCCAAAGAGATGTGTTTTTAGTCTAGATTTAAATTGACAGAGTGTGTATGCTCCCCAGACAATGTTAGGAATATTATTCCAAAGTTGTGGTGCTAAATAGGACAAGGATCTTCCATCAGCAGTCGATTTTGATATTCTACGTATCATCAAATGGCCAGAATTTTGAGATCACCATTGATGTGACGGACTATAATGTGTTAAGAGCTTGCTCAATTACTGCGGAGCTAAACCAAGTAATCAGCAATATTTATATGATGTTTAATAGGGAGTCAATGTAGTGTTGACAGAACCGGGCTAGTCATACTGGTTCTGGTAATAACTGCTGCGTTTTGTAGTTTGTTTATTAAGCGTGCAGGGCAATCACCCACAATAACATTACAATAATCTAGCCTTGATGTCATGAACGCATAGCGTTGTAGTCAAGACCACCTAACCGGAGACCAAGACAAGTCCAAGACCAGAGTGTATCGAGACTGAGACAAGACCAAGACTTTTAGGGGCCAAGACCAAGACAAGACCAAGACCAAGGGAAGGCGAGACCGAGTCAAGACCAAGACCAGCCCCACACTAACATAACACAATAACATATTCAAACAAATGATAACATGAAACATGATCAAAAGAGATTGATCTGAAATCTTCTCAGATTGATCAGAAAGATCCACAATACCATAAAAACCGAGATATTTAACACTCAAAGCTGAAATAAACCATCTTTATTCAATACTCCTGGGTGACTTACATCATTTAGTACAGATTATAAAACAAGTCTTCACATTTCTCCACCTTTTATTAACAATACCGGTCTCGATACCAAGACGAGACCGGTCTTGTCTCGAGTACTACAACACTATGAGCGCATGAACTAATTGTTCTACATTTTTCATTGAGAGCATATGACGTAATTTAGATATATTTTGAAGATGGAAAAATTCGGTTTTACAGACACTAGACATGTGACTTTCAAATGAAAGAATTGGTATCAAAGAGCACACCCAGGTTCCCAACCGACGACGAGGACTTGACAGAGCAGCCGCCAAGTGTTTGACAGTATTCTAGGTTATTACGTGAGGACGTTTTTTGTCCAATAATTAGAATCTCTGTTTTTTTTGTTTTTCTTCTTTTCCAGAATTTAGTGAGCACAGCTGAAATATTTAATAGACCGAAGAGGTCACTTTTACAATATAATAACCAGTTGCACAGATCCCAGAGTTACCTACTTTAATGCACGCTTAAACAGAAAGCACTGAGCAATACTCTGAAACAGCATGTAATGAGGATGAATTATGATGAGTATCAATGAGCTGTGGTCCAGAGATCAGCGTTACAGTACCGTAAACTGCTCCATTTAACTCTCTTCAAGTCCCCGTGGCCCTCTGCTAAATAAGGATATCAATTAGGCTAAAGCATGCAGCAAAGACTCCCATGTTAACCATCAAACCGAGCTTGAATGAATCCTGTGGGATATTGACTGCTGCAGTGATGGGTTTGTAAGTGGGCTGACCAAGGGTAATTAAACCAGCATTATCATGTTAGCGCATTTACAGCCCTGATGAAGCGTTCTGCTTTCGGTTAGTATACTGCCGCGCGTCACGATCTAGACAAAACATGAGGATAAACGTCTGAAGCCGACTTTGTGGGTATCACGATGAGCCCAGCTGCTCTTGGTGCGAGAGTGTCCTTGATGTATGTGCAATTACACTATAATTACAGAGATAATTACTATATGGGAAAGATTAATAACTTTATTATCTGTAATGGTTCGCTTTTAAAAGGGGGAAAATGTATATGTCGCTCTCGAAAATCTAAATTTACCGGGAGTCAATTAACGAGCTTATTTTGAAACTCATTATTCACTAGTTCTACCTTGGAAAGGCACCTTGAAAAGTGAATTTAATATGTTAAAAAGGGTCATAGAGTCTCAAGTACAATTATGGCAAAAGTTGTTTCAGACAGCATAAAGACATTAAAATCCCCCCCTCATTAAGTATCAAACTGAAAAGCTTATTTAGCAGTGCTTGTGCAGACGTTTCCATCTTTGCTTAATTAGAGCGCTAAATAATTCATGTGGGAGTTTCAAACTCATCCTTCGGTCCAGTCAAATATGTGACTTTCTGCAAGAATACCGCTCACAAAATACCATTTATTTAATCATATTTGAGCACAATGTTATCAAACACATTCAATTTATATGAATTTGAACAATTTATATGAGGTACACACTCTAAAATGCTCAACAAATGGGTCAAATAGGGACAAACCCAAATGTTGGGTTGAAATATAATTTAAAAATGTAACCCAATGGGTTTTTCCATTTTTTACCCAAAATTACTATAGTCACTGAAATGATCAGGTTGTTGTTTTGCCATCAACAGGTGGATGTTCTGCGTTATCAATATTTAAATTGCTATTACAAACTACCATTTATTATATTGATACTGCATATTCCAATTATTTTTATCGATAGAATAATTACATCGTCCTATTTTTTTTTTTTTTTATCAAAATATTTAGCCATTAGTTTATGGTCAAGGTGAGAAAACACGGTAACGTGAGTCATTTGAGCCTCACTGCTTTAAAATATTTCACTTCAATGTCTTGATTATTAGAATTCACGTCATTAATATTATATATTGCATATACTTTTATAGCATTTGTTTTATTTATTAACAACCACTGCTATTCAGCTATGAATATTCATACTCAAATAGCTCAGTTTGTGATGGAATGACCATAGCATAGTGATTCATCTGTAATATTTATGTAATTGTAACTGTTAGACAATCAAAGAATCATGTAAACACCATGCTTTTAATAGAACAGAGTTGAAGGTATTGTATGCTGTAACAGGACAGAGAAGCATTACAATCAAAGATCAATTGTATGCAGAACTGCTATAAGAAGATTTGAAGCCATCAGCTATTATTGTTCAGCAACAGAGAGGGCAGCAACCCTCCAGTATTTTTTCTTTATATATTGTGTAGTATGTGTCTTTTCTGGGAATTCCACAATAAAATGACTGTTATTTATCATTACAAAGCCCTTTATCATTTAGTCAATAAAAGGGCTCTCTCTCTGTCTCTCCCCGCGTTCCGCGGTGGGCTGCGAGTCAGATATCTGTATTAGTCTGCGGCCGCCTCAGGGCCGGCGGTGTCAAAAGCTAAATCATGATCAGCACTGGCTTTCTGGCTAAATTGTGTATGAAGGCCTAGGGCAGTAAAGGTGCACTCGCTCATTACTTGAAACAGAAAAAAAAGTTTCTCTCTGCCTCGATTTTTTCTCTTTTTTTCCCCACCACAACAAGGCCCCATTTTCACCCGTGCATGCACTTACCCAAAGATAGGGTCACATGTCACCTGAACAGCCAATAGCTTCAGCCAACCACAGATTGAGCCCTATGAGCAGATATATGTATATATGTATAAGATATTGTGAAGTCTTTGGTTATCTACATCTTTTAGCCTGAGGGGAAATGGGATGGCGGTAGAGCCACCAATGGAAGGATTGTGTGAAGGGTGAGTGTACAGGTAAGGTCAATACCACTCTTCCCATCATGCATTCGGACCTTTCTATTAATATTAAATGTGGCCTCCGCTGTCCCATTCTTCATAGGAATGCTTCTTTTATGAATCACAAGATGGGCTGCCCGGTCAGGGCAGTCTGCATGTCGATTTGCACATTCAGTCGTAGAGGGATGGGCTCGTGCATCCGCTGTGAGTGTGTGTACATATTGTGTCCAGATCTGCAGAGGCCTGCCTCTCTGCTTTCAACATTCGGACATCATCACCTTGGCAGTACACAGAGGGCCTGCCTTCCCCATGGGCTGCACTTCTGCCAGTACTAATTAATTAAAAGGGCAGGTAGGCCACTGTGGAAACTGAGCCCTGAGCCTTTTCATCTCACTCACTGGATGCTTACAGATTTATCACTTCTCTTTTTCTTCCTCTCATTCTTCTCTTTTCATCTTCTTGTCATTACGACAACATCAGAGTATATGTTGCTTAATTTTCCTTAGCGATTTTTCTGTGTGTTCTCTTGTGTACTTATTAGTGTTGAGATCCAGGTAATTGATACTGGAGATGAATTTGAATGGCTTTTAGTGAAAATTAGGTCCCACTTTATATTAAGTGGCTTTAAGTACTATGTACTTTCATTGAAACGAATAATTTGATACAATGGACTTATTGTGTACATACATGTTTTTACATTGTACTTATATGTTTAAAATACCAGCATGTAATTACAGCTGTAACTAATTTATGTAATTACATCTGTAATTACACAGCTGACCCTTCCCTTACACCTTAACCCACCCTGATACCTACCCATACCACCACACCTGTCCCTAACCTTACCCAGATCACACCTCAATAGCAGCAAAAGTGTTTTACAATACAACATAAGCACAACAAGTACATTGTACTTATTTTTCAATGTAAGTACATAGTACTTAAAGCCACTTAAAATAATTTTTTTGTATGTGGTAGTGTTTTGTGGTTCTCGAAACAAATCGCTCTTTTGAGCTAGTTACTTTTAATGAATCAACCAAAAATGAATCTCATAAATCAGTCTGAGCTAGACTTGTTGAATCAATTCAAACTGAGAACTGTCCATATCTCTCACGCATGACATAATTTTGAACAGAATATTTGAACTGCAAAGAGTTTTCTCATGAAGGTAAAGGTACATTATTTGCATAATGCTTTTCACAATACATATAGTTTTTTAAAGTAGCTTCACAGAAAATGCAACCTTCAATGTTACATTAAAGAAGTAATCATCCAGAGATGAGTTTGTCAAAGTAATGCTCATATTGCATTAATATAAAGCTGTAACATAATAGAAGTTAGGTGGTTCTTAAAGCAGGTATAAATATTAGGCAATGTTTACTGATGGTGATCATAAAGATTATAATAACAGTTTAGTATGTCCAAATTTGGCATCATCTGAAATCTTTGCAAAAGCTGGATCCAAACTGGAGCTGGAGCAATATGTAGGTCTGGAAAAGGAGAAGAATTAGCATAGCTGTTGTTCATAGTACAGCTGTCTTTAGTTAAGACCAAATCTGTAAGTCTTAAAATAACCGTTAAGGAACTGTGAAATAAAACTGTTTTTTTTTTTGATTCCCATCTCTTTGTTGCATAGGTCGCACAGGGAAGAATCCTTGAAAGTGCTTCTCTCGTCTGGAACATTAGCATGCACATTTAGCGTTAAATTGACAAAAAAGAATAAAAGAAGCACAGTGAAATAGAACAGCAAACAAGTAGAAGAGACATAATAGCAGCGCATTTAATGAAAGGTTAAATTTTCATTTACTCTCTATTGACTGAACAAAAAGAGCCATTTTTTATTGTATTGGCACGATGTGGCCCATTAGTGCTCTATTGGAATTGGTTGTTGTTTTTTTCCTCCTCTCCTTCGCTTTTCCTCACTGTAGCGATCGCTCCAAGCAAGAAGGGCAGAACTTTCCCCGTTCACACTCCCCCAACAGCGGGATGGAGTCTACACCTCTTTCATGATGTCCATGCGCACAACACGCTTGGTAATTTGCCATCGATCTGTTGTTCTCTCTTTCCCTGACACATCAATGACAATCTAATTC
Source organism: Cyprinella venusta (assembly GCA_038021265.1). Taxonomy (NCBI): domain Eukaryota; kingdom Metazoa; phylum Chordata; class Actinopteri; order Cypriniformes; family Leuciscidae; genus Cyprinella; species Cyprinella venusta. The sequence goes on along the minus strand of CM075884.1, from coordinate 10,671,596 downwards.
CATTCACTGGATTCTATTGGCCTTGTCTCTGCAAAGTGACAAGACACATTGCTTTGTGCTTAACCCAATAAACGGATGTTGGTTTCGAGCAGATTGGGTCATCAGCGCTGACCGGCCTCTCTCCTCACATTCAGTTAGCGCTGGACTTTAATTGGACTGTTTGGGAATCGGAGCTCGAGAATGCGCCTTTATTCCAATTGCCTAAATCCCTAGAGCACAATGAAAAATATTAGCTGGCAGATTAGCAACACATTTACAAGGCTCTGCTTCAAGACAGCAGCCTTCTACATGTCTCACATTAGTAGTCATTTTGTGGATGTCTTTCTGTGAGTGTGAATGCAAGTAGGGCAGCAGATGGCCCTCATCTCGTGTGCCTCTGCTGAGAGGACGCTCTCTTCAGGATCAGACAGGTCACAGGACGGTTCAAACCTCCGACATGGCTGCCAAGCTCCTGCCATCTGGCCTGCAAGGTCAAGGTTGCAGCCAGACTTATTTGACGCACTGCGTGAAACAGTATTATCTTCACTGTTTTCCTGCGAACTCCCACGGTGAGTTTTGCTGGCGTTCATGTGCTGGCATTGTTTAGATTCATGTTAAATCTCGACATAGTTTAGCCTCCTGTCGATTAACAGTTGTAGTCCTGTCTGTTGATAAAAAGCCCTACCTCATCTTGTTTCTCTTCTTTTTTTATCAGCCGCACACTCCTTTTATGGCCTGGAGATTTCCATCCGCCTGCTTGTAGCTCTCTCGAAAGCTTTTAAGAGAGTGAACCTCTTGGGACTTTACAGCCTAATTTTCTGTCTGTGGCTGGAATCTGCTTGCTTCCTACCACTTTCACGAGCCGTAAATGTAGCTGGAAGTCTTTCATCTGGTCAGTGTGGCACGGTACCTGGGGTCCGCGGCCCCTTACTGGATTAGCACCCTGATAAAACTGCTCCCACACTGAGCTTTTAAGAAGCTCTTCTAGCTACAGAAACACGCATTAAAGTCGTTATAGCCCTGGCCACTAATTAATTGTTTCCAGTGCTAGGCAAAGCTGCAGAGGAAAGCCCCATTAATTTAGCATTACAGCAGAAACTAACTCCCTGAGCATACATGCATTATATGAGTTTGGCCATGTCCTACAGTTTATAATTCTCACAGCTCCTTCAACTCTTTGCCTGGCAGAGACCATAAGAAAGGTGTTATATTTTAGGATTGTTTACGGCTTTTCATTTTCATTCTATGTATGATAGATACTGTATGCTGCTGTGACATGTGTGCCTTTAAATTTAAGGGACACATTAAAGTGAAGAAGTGTTTACATTGGGAAACAAACAGTAGCATAGCTAAACATAAGAGCTGGGCCAAGATCATACAATCTGGGAATCTGTCCTTATTTGTCGGTCAGTATTAGATATCTCTGGGTTTATCGGATATCTGCCACGTCTAAATACGAGTGCCATTCTATCAAAGACCATTTTCCCCGATATTTGTGCCTGTGTAATATGACAACCTTCTGCTTTCCCTGTTGAGAGTTCCCACACTGATAACTCATTTGGTGCATGGTGAGTCTCTGCTGCATTTGCAGGATCTAATCATCTTTCTTACGCCAGGCTGGAGTGAAAACCGTCCCACATGCCTTCCATCACCGAGCCCAGAGCTTCCCAGTGCCTGGTCATGCATGGCTGCTGTTGTTTAAAAAAAAATCTTCGGACCAAGCCGAGGTCCTCGGCTTGGACCCCTGATGCACCTCCGGTCCCCAAGCTAACTCTGCCCACACATCGGAGCAAATCAAGTCTTGACCTGGAGCATTTAGACGCAGTAGAACATTATATTCTCATCAGAGGCACCAAGTGCTGTAAAGCATGAGCTCTTTGCAATGAAACATGGCTTTGCTTATACGCCGCACTGTGCGGAAGCGCCACTAAACAGTCATACATCACGGCAGGCCTCACATCGTTCTCTTTATTGAGAGGGAAAACAAAGGGTTGAGCCTCCCAAATCATTACTTTCTCCCACGATTTTTCAAAAACCTCCACAAGTTTTTCTTCTGCGGTCCGCAGAGCGGTAAAGAGGTAAAGATAACAAAGCACTGCTGTTCCCTCAACACCTCCCCAACTGCTACGGCCCTTATTTTTGTTAACTAACCGGGTGTGAGTTATTTACACGTCTAGCCACGACTGCGCCGTAGCTTGAATATGCATTAGGCTGCAGCCAATGCATGCCGCTATCTCATTATGTGAAACTCTTCTAAACTGGGATAATACATCAGGCTGATCTTCAGAGATGCAATAAAAGGTGAGGATACTCCATTTTCACTGACACATCCCTCTTTCAAAGTCAGTTGTGTCGCCTAGACTTTAATAATGTCCCATTATGCAATATGTTTAGAGAATTGATCGGTGAGAAACACACAATTATCAGGAGTCCGCTTTAATGAGCGTTAATCCATCTCTGTGCGGTACAGCACCATTTTTAATGTCTGTCTCCTTGCTTAGAAGCACAAGTCTCTGTCTCGGTGAGAGGACTCAGGTGACTGAACCTGAGAATGTCTTAGTATGAGGATGATACATTGATGGGCAGCGCTGGATGACAAATCCAGCCGAGACTCACCCAAGAAGAGACATATTGATTTCTCAATGATTAATAAGTGGAAAATAATTGCATTTCATTAAGATGAATGGAGTTTCATTTACGCTGTCTCTTCCCTTCACTTCAGCTGGGGCAGGCAATCAAATCTCCACCAGTGTCACGTTAGTCTACCATGGCAACAAGGTCAGTGAGCCGGGCGAAGGCTTTTATCAGAGACACGGGGAGACAAAAACAGCTTTCACTCTTTAGCTGTGACAGATCTTTAAGATGTTTGTTCCATCTCACTTCAAGGACCTTATGCCTGGTACACTTTATATGATTTTGAGCAATCTCATATGCAAGATGAGAAATCGCGGAGATTACTGTGGCCGTAGCTGCTAAACTACGTCGTACAGTGAGAGAAATTCAAAAATAGCCGTTGTCATGATCTTGTGACCAAAGATAGCCTGCGATATTTTTCTCACGGTGTGTTGGCTGCTATGACCTGTCATCTGAATGGCTAATACAAATGCAACATGAAATGGCGTATTGATCAACACAACATGGTGCTAAAACTTAAAGTCCCTGTAAAGTCAAATTTAAGTGTGTGTTCTTCTGAGTTTGTCACACCACAGAAAATGTGGTATTAGCCATTGACCCAGAATGATTAAAAAAGCCGCCAAGTACATAAAATAATCAAAATGAGCATTATTCTCCTCTCTCAAACGCTGGGGGTGTGTCCGCTGGCTGTGCTGAAACCACGCCCACTCACAGGAAAGCTGCCGATGGTGATATTAGGTGAAACTGCTTTTGGGACGGGAGGATGAAGGCCGAGGCAGGAGATAGTCGGTTCAGCCTCATTCACCAGTAACAGTGAATTATCAGTGAATCAGTTGTCTCTGACGAAAGTTTTTAAAACTATCCCATGTAAAATGAGCATTACAAAGGCGGGTGTTGGGGGGTGATCCTCAGCTCTTCATCAAGGGGGCTCTTCACAAAATAAATCCACCTCTTCTTGAAGTGATCATTTTTAGGAAATTTAAAAAAGACACCGATCTGTTTTGTACATGATCGCATCAAGGTAGTAGCCTACGCATACCGTGTCGATGGCATAGCTCGCTAGCAAGCTGTAGGCCGTAATAACTATTAGTACTGACAGTAACTCGCGATTGTACGGCGAACTGATACGAATGTGCTCTATTGTTAGGGGAGGGGCCAGCCTCAGTGCGTCATCAAGTAGGGGTGTGTCCAGGAGCTCAGGGGCTCCAGTGCGTCATTGACCGCCCATTTTTGTCCCGTCCAAAAAATCCGGAAAGTACCATAGCAATGGTGAAAAACTGTTTGACGGTCTAATTCCACAATTCAGTACTTCACAGTTCACAGTCTTTGCAATATTTTTAGCAATACATTTCTAACATGTATAATGTGTTTAGACATTTTTTTTAGAATTGCCTTTACAGGGAATGTTAAACTACTTAACCTCAAGCTCCATTGGCATGCCAAGCTGGCCTCTTTTCCCTAGCCATGGCTAGATCAACACATTCTCATCCCAAGATGTCATCTAACTGACACTTTTGACCATACGTCAACATCCAATGTTTTAGGGTACCCTTTAACGTCAGTTAGATGACGATCTTGGGCGTCATCCAACTGACGCTTTACCTTTAGGTTTAGGTCTGGGTAGGGTTAGGATTAGATAGTGTAATCTAACTGACGTTAGGGTACCCAACACTATCTCACGACCAATTCGTAAGAGTTCGACGAATGATTAAAAAGTGTCTAATTCGTACTAATTCGTACGACCTCACTCATAGGAATTCGTACGATTTGTCTAAACCCATGTGATGGGTAGGTTTAAGGGCGGGGTAAGGGGTAGGTTATTCGTACGAATTCATACGAATTGGCCAATTCGTAAAATATGTACGATTTAGCAAAATCTTACTAATTCATACGAGTGAGGTCGTATGAATTGTTACGGATTAGCCACTTTTTAATCATTCGTCGAATTCGTACGACTTGGTCGTGAGATCGGGTTGGGGTACCCTAAAACGTCGGATGTTGACGTATGGTCAAAAGCATCAGTTATATGATGTCTTGGGGCTGACTGCATCGATATTTTGCTCTTTTGCTTCTTCCTCTTTTTCAGTGCACACAAAAACCACAATTGCCAAAGAGTGATTCACCTTGGTCTATAAGCTTACCACTAGCGTATGCTGATGACGTTTTATTCTTCTGTACTAAATTACTTAAGTCGTGGCCTACAATTTGTTTGGTATCGTCATCGTACAGTCTACGTATATGTTGTACCCCAAGTTTAATATATCCATGTCATACATTGTGATTTGTAATGCCAACATCTGTTGCAGGCATTAAGGAATAATTCGTCCACAAATAAAAATTATAAGATAGAGTGTCAAATAAATTGTAATGACATTATCAGAGAAGTTTTATTTCTGGCTTGCCTATTTTTATATCATATAAAATGCAATCTATTTGTATCTTTTACAAGAAAGTGTCCCATTTAAGTTGTGTTTGTCCCATTTCCAAAGCTTATAGGCCAGTGGCACCCATAGTAAATGGTGGGCTATAGAGTAAACAGCTGCAGTCAGGGTCTCACTGCATTGTGCATCATTTTAATGTTCATCTAATGACATTCCCTCACTGTTTGTGTCATGGGCCATCAACAATCATAATTGTAAATTGATTCATTGTCAACTGAGGGTGACAACATGCTACTGACAAAAAGAAATTGATAAGAGAGAACAGGTTCCTTTAATGAATATATCAATAACCTGTGACAGCTGAAAAAGTACCTCTGTGAAATTTCAAATAAGCACAAACTCGTCTTGAGGTTGCTCCATTTGTTTTAGCTCTACCTGCCACATTGAATTTTACTTCGCAATAATTACTCTGCCATGAGCAATTTCGTTTTACTTTTACTTTTCAGAATACGTGTCAGCCTTGTGTTCAAGTTTAGGATTGTATCTGACCAAAATCGTTTGATTATTGTGTGTACAGAATACACATTTTTTAAAGTCACATAATTGTTATGAATATAGTTGAGGTTTTTTTAGGCCAAGCTCTCTTCTCAAATATGTATAGGCCAAGTATTTTTATTGGGTAAGGTACATTTGCTCAAAAGCCAGCAATGTCTAAATGATGAGCAAATCATGTTTTCTGGCTTTTTCATTCATTAGTGAATCTGTTTGATGATTTTTAAACATCTTTATTCAATAATCACAAATTGAAAAGGTTTAGTTGGTAAAAAAAATCGACTTTAACTCTTTGCACAACTTTTTGTTTCTTAATTTGGTCTGTGTGTTGCCTTGAGATGTACTGTTGCCTTTGTAATGTGATAGCATAACACCTCTTCACCTTCGAAAAAATGACGGTCATACATCAAGTAAATTGTACTGAGTTAGACTGACAAATATCACTCTAATGGACATTTAATAGCCTGTGTGGAAGGACTAAGGAAAGCGATCTAACGGTAACATCAAGTGCACCGTGCACACCCTGACACCGCGATTCAATTAAAATGGCTGCTCAGACTGTCCCTCGTGTTGAATTAATGAACAGACATCGAGCCGGCCACTTTTCACCTTTCTCAAGAAATCCACACAAATAAAAACGTGTCTAACACAATTAGAAGGCTGAGGTGCACGATTATCATATCACAAGACTTCACTCGCTTGACGGTTCAGGTATTAATAGAATTTCAATTGCTATGGCCTGCTCTTAATGGCTGATTTATTTGATTTTAATACCCCTGTCAGGAGGTAGAGCCAGGAGAGGGGCCTGTATAATGGTGGCACATTTTGCCTCTGTCCGTTGGGAATGCTTTGCACTAAAGCGGAGCCTTTTGATATGTGGCCAGTGGACTCCAGCAGCTATATTCGGCCAGCGTTCATTCAGTACAGGACTGAAACAAACTTCATCCATCTCATATCTGATCAAACTCGTGCAGCTCTGTGCAACGCTGGAGTAAAAATACGTTTTATGAGCAGTAATGTAAAATAAAATGAAATAAAATCTCAGTAACGCTTACTTTTACAGAACAGTACTTAAGGCCATTGCACACTGAGTACGAAATTTTCGTATGCGTATTTTCGTGTTCGTCAGCCTAAAAATTCGTCACGCATAGAAACCTTGCACACCGAGTCCGTTGCGTATTTATTAAAGCTTTGCGGGAAAAAACGCAAAAATACCAAATGGATTCGTCAAGCAGTGAGGATGATTTTGTTGCCCTCTCTCTTATTGACAAGAAAAAAAAGAGAAAATATTACATCCATCCAATCCTGAAATTGCGCCGAGAGGAAGAAGAGTTCCACCTTATCAAGGAGTTGCGAATTTATCCTGAGCGATTCAAAATTTACCTCAGAATGTCAGTGGGACAGTTTGATACTTTGCTAGCGATTCTGGAGCCACATTTTAAAAACAAGACCATCAATTTCCGTGAACCAATCGATTCTGAACGGAGACTGGCAGGCAGTGTGTCTGGTATGGACCAGGTATGGACACACACACACACACACCCGCGCGCGGCCCGGTGGAAGCGCCGGGCAGACAGAACAGCTAGGCTGTTATTGTGTATAAATTGTGTATATATTGTGCCCAAATAATACATTATTTATCGAATTGGCTGCTCAATCACACCTTATTCGATCCTAAATTTCAATCTGATTGAAAGGGGAGGTTTATTTTCATAATCCAATATAGAGAAGAGAACATAAACACTTGATCGAATTGAAAAACTAAACTGAAAGCACGGCGCATATGTGCAATGATTTGAGGACGAGCTCCCCCCGGCCCTGAATTGGCAAAAGACCTCTCAAAATGCTGGCTCTGGATGCGAAAAATGCAGAAAATCGAACCCGATCCGATTAATTTTATGACGGACGAAAGTTTCGGAGGCGGTGTGCAAGAGTGATTGACATAACGTGAGGTCGAATTTTTTTTTTTAACGTGCGAAAATTTCGGATGCGAATTTCGCACTCAGTGTGCAATGGCCTTTACAGTGTACTTACCTAGAAAGTACTGGCTAATATAAGGTAAGTACATGGAACAAGGGTAGGTTTAGGGGTAGGTTCAGGGTTAAGGCCATTGCACACTGAGTACGAAATTTTCGTGTGCGTATTTTCGTGTTCGTCAGTCTAAAAATTCGTCACGCATAGAAACCTTGCACACCGAGTCCGTTGCGTATTTTTTAAACCTTTGCGGGAAAAAACGCAAAAATACCAAATGGATTCGTCAAGCAGTGAGGATCATTTTGTTGCCCTCTCTCTTATTGAAAAGAGAACCATATTGAATACTATATGAATATTACATCCATCCAATCCTGAAATTGCGCCGAGAGGAAGGAGAGTTCTTATATTACCTTATCAAGGAGTTGCGAATATATCCCGATTCAATATTTACCTCAGAATGTCAGTGGGACAGTTGTTTTGCTAGCGATCCTGGAGCCACATATTAAAAACAAGACCACCAATTTCCGTGAACCAACCAATTCTGAACGGAGACTGACAGTGTGTCTAATAAGGTATGGACACACACAAACACACACACTCCCGCGCGCGGCCCGGTGGAAGCGCTGGGCAGACAGAACAGCTGTGTAGTCTGCTGTGTAGGCTATATATGTATATATTGTGCCGAAATAATACATTAGTTATCGAATTGGCTGCGCATCACACCTTATTCGATCCTAAATTTCAATCTGATTAAAAGGGGAGGTTTATTAATTTCATAACCCAATATAGAGAAGAGAACATAAACACTTGATCGATTTGAAAACCGAAACTGAAAGCACGGCGCATATGTGCAATGATTTGAGGACGAGCTCCCCCCGGCCCTGAATTGGCAAAATACCTCTCAAAATGCTGGCTCTGGATGCGAAAAACGCAGAAAATCGAACCCGATCCGATTAATTTTATGACGGACGAAAGTTTCGGAGGCGGTGTGCAAGCGTGATTGACATAACGTGAGGTCGAATTTTCTTTTTAACGTGCGAAAATTTCGGATGCGAATTTCGCACTCAGTGTGCAATGGCCTTTAGTATAAATTATTACCCTGTAATTGTAGTTACTAGAATAAGTACACAGTATTTACATGCGTAACTGGACTGTAAAAGGAAGCGTTACCAAAATCTCATGTGGAGGTAACTTTGCAAATTAAAGGGGTCATGAACTGGCTTTTGATTTTTTTTTTTTTTATATTGTTGTCTGAGGTCAAACTGGGTTTTTACATTAAAATTGAAGACTTGGAAGTAAACGCCCACTACTGTGAGTGGATAACAGTTTTGCATTTTATAATGAGTTTAACTCTTGATTCGGTTTGTCATCATGAGGTAGGCCTGTTATTTAGCTATGTGTGTAATGCGCGAATCGGTGGGCGGGGCTAAACCGGCCATATTGAAGTAGGCATTGATCTTCTTCTGCGGGGGTGGTGTTTTATCCTCTTTGACGTCATAGTTCCCACCTTAGAAAAACGAGTCATTTGCTGAGGCTGGTTTCAACAAAAGCTTTTATTGGACTAACAAGGACGTTTTCAGTTCTGAAGCTCACAGGATATTCTTATAATATGATGACCTAGATGTCAAAAGCTCAAGGAAAATTTGATTTCTCAGTTCATCACCCCTTTAAAAAAATAAATGTTGGTAAATTGTAAATTTGTAAATTTTATGTTTTGCAGAGCATCGCAAGAACTTTGCAGTTCTTTATCAATATTGGTGGATATAAACGAAAATGTGAAGCAGATTGAACAATTAAGCGTTCATATAAACAACTTCAATCGACAAGAATCCATAACTAGCTCATGGAAAATTTATATTAAAATGAAGAAATTCAAATCGGTTTTAATTCAGAATCAGATTCATAGTACATGACGTAGGTACTACCCAGTATCCAAACTGAAACAAGCAAAACACTGTGCAAAATAATAAAAACTATGATGAGCAGCATTGACCTCCTTTAGGATTTCTGTTGAGTCTCTGTGTGTGGAATCATGTGGGGGACCATGGCTAGATTCCCTTTAGTAAATAAATTGACTGGAACTGTGTCATTTACCAGACTATTAATTGACTAATGTGCAGCACTGTCTGGTGTGACATAGGTGCGACCATGGGACTTATCATAACGGATTTAAGGAAATTAGCCGAGGCAATGGGAAAAAAAAACAAAAAAAACATATGTGCTCTCTTAGATTTTGCAATAAACAGCCTTCCAGCACTGAAACAATACAGACTTTAAGAGTGTTCGAGCAACGATTAGTTTAATCGCTTAAGTCCATCATTATGAGATATCTGGAACCATTAGCCATACATTTCCCAAGACACCAAAACACAGTGCGTTATCATTTACACATTTGTTCTCTCTGACAAACCAGTTGATAAATGAAGACCTAAACTCTAATAAATGTGTATTAAGAACAGTACCTCCCCCATTCCATTTTTATTAACTATTTAACTTCCTTTATCCAATCCAATTGGACACGTCATTCAATGTATAATGTTATTTTTCAGTCTCTGGGAGACTGCTTTACAGAGACGCTTTATAGTCTCTGCTGTGCAGATGTCGAAGTCTTGATGTTTTGTTGTAATCATCATTAAAAAAAACAAACAAACAAAAAAAAAACAATATGTGTTTTCAATCCTTTGATGTTGTGTTGTAAGGATTTTAGCATATATTCGAATCAGCAACGATTACCAATTGCCAAGCAATGTAGCAACATAGCAATGTAGAAAAGTAGCTTGGGCATAATTTTCTAATATGAAGTGTACACGACCAATAAGCGTTTTACATATATCACTGTTTCATTTTGAAAACTGAACTGACGACTAAAACCTATAAGTGTATAGATTATCTCTGTTAAACAAATTTAGGCTCAAACAAAGGTCAATAAAATCAGTACTTCAATGATGATCTTCTAAATGTCAGATGGGTGATATTGTGATTTCCTCAGCAGGGCGTCTTTATTCAGCATGAGGCGTTACATCTGCTCTCAGTGTTCATTAGCTCTCTGCCTATACCATAATCCCTCAGCTGCCTCTGCCTATAGATTTGCTGTCTTCTTTATTGTGAAAGTGATGTGGACATCTGAACACTCCAATGGAGAACCAGCTAACAAAAGGACAAAACCCCACTAAAAGGTTAAGCATGTTAGATGAGGTGACAAAGACTCTTTAGGGTTAAGGTATTGTTGAGAAGAGACACTGATATTAACATGCTCACACTGATATGGTTAAGTCTTTTTGCTTTAGTTCATTAGCCGTTTATGTTGCATTGGCTGCAGTGCTGGTGTTAGCTTAAAAGCTATATTTTTCCTCAAAATACTTCTATGTTGAAAATAGGTTTATGCATGACGTTTAAATGCTTATATTCTCTTATTGCAAGTTCTTTCTGATAAAAGCGTCTGCTGAATGAAATTAGATGATTAATTTGTATCTAAACTAAATGTTAATATTTAAATCAATATTTTGAAAGTGTCTTTCTACGTTTGGAGAACATGAGAAAGGTTTGCGGTTGAGAGGCAGATGGATTGCTGGGTGGTCACTCTGTTTACTTTGACTCAACCGCAGATACCAATAATCGTTTTTCCTCTTTCGATTTTGATTCTGTCGATTTCGCATTAGGCACACCTATGTTCCAGACCGCCAGTCACGATTCAGAACACAGATATCCTAAGCTTTATTTAGAAATATGAACATGATGCACTGCACTACTGAGACCGCCCACTTAGGTTGAGAAGAAACAGATGCACATTTCTTGTTTATAGCATCCTGAACAAAATAATTAAATCTGACTGATAGCGGTAATTATCGGAAAACCATTAACATTCCTACACTATCCATACCCTCATTACTGTACATAAAAGAGATGCAATAGAGACAACACACAGACATTTACAAGTAAAAAAAAATCTCTGTTTTCTTGGGATTTCTCTTGTTTCAGCAGCATAATCTTTCAAAACCAGAGGCTGTAGTTTCAGGACCGCAACTCTTGGACTGTATTTCCAGGACCCTTTTTTAATATGAAACCCCCCAAAAAATTAATCTGCGGTGAAGTAAATGGTAAAAACAGGAATATGACGCTTATCACTGTATACATTCAGTATATAACCAGCAGCTATCACGTTTCTCAGGAGCTAATTACCCTCCTCCATCCCCAGCTCCTCCTCTCATGCAGCCAGGATTTGGCATTCCGATTCCCCCTGAATCAGACAAAAATTCTCTTATTATGTTGTACATTAAAATTAATGATATCTGCAATACATTCAAGTTGGTTCTGTTCTGTTTACCCTAAGGGTTATTGCTGCTCTCCCTGCTCTTATCCATGCTATTCTGCATGGATGTGCAGGGAGTTCTCACACAGAACAGAACCATACCACCAATCCAAACTGTAGGCTAACTGTCAATCGCATTTGACAATAGTGGTCGGCACTGAAATCAACGTTATAAAATGAAGTAAAATTCGAGTACCTCTGTGATAAAAGTGATAAAATAAAACAAAATTCTGTATCAAATTTATAGACAAGACAAGTAAACATGTTTTTGTAGGCATTTACAAACCTGCGCACATATATTCAAACGTACATAACTATAGAATCAATTCTTAATAGGCATGTGAACGCCCAACCCGATCACACTAAATGCGTCTTTATAGCACGCATGTGTATTGTCGTGTAATATATACGCTAAAGTGAGTTTTTACGTGCATATGATATGCATTGGTTGGTTAGGTTAAGTTTAGGTGTGGGGTAGGGTGCGTGTTTATTGTACGTTTGGCTAGAATTAGTGGTGTGGGGTGCGTGTGTATTATACGCAAATGACCTGCGTATCAATTGCACGCGAAAAACTGCGTCTCATATGCACGTAAAAACTCATTTTCGCGTATAAATTACACGATAAAACACGATGCGTGTTATAGAACGCCATCAGTCACGTTTAAAGTCTGTTTAGAGATTTTCAAATACATTTTTTCTAACAGTTACTGTAAATCCGGTCTCTAGTTCATAAACGCCAGAGGAGAACTGGTCCCCGACTGAGCCGACTGATCCCAAGTTTTTTTTTTTTTTTTTTTTTTCTCAATTGGGTCACCTGATGAAGTTTTAGGACACCATTAGGTCACTTGAAGAAGGTTCTTTCCACTGTTGCCTTTGGCTTGCTCAGTTATATTATATATTCAAATTAATGAATCAATCAGTAATACCCTTGATCAGCTCTACCAAACATGGATGTTTTTGCACTAAGAAACGAACATTGTTGTTTTGATTGATACTGTGAAGCTGCTTTGATGCAATCTACAGTATATTGTGAAAAGCGCTATAAAAATAAACTTGACTTAAAACCACTCGACTTTTCTGATACTGGTGTTCCAATCATGCACTGGGGCTTGGATAATTAAGAAGGTTGATTCTTGATTTGTTGGTAGGTTTAGTAACTTGCCATTTTGTGACATTTGGTGTTAATTTTCTACTCAAAATGACATTAAATGATACTAAAAAACGACCCATCGAATTTTACTGTTATTGTATATTGTGAACCAATATTGAGGTCTCTGTGTTCAGGTGCTAAGTTAATTTAATTATGCAGATGGCATCTATACGATATCTATTATATTATTTATTTAGATGGTTCTAAGTAAAGCATACATTTTTAAAAGCTTGGTTTAATTCAAGGTTATATTTTTTTTGAGTAAAAAAGTATTGCAAAGGAAACTTCAACTAAGTAGAAATTACTCAATATTTTACTGCCAAGTTATAGTATAGTTACTTATATTCTCTGTTAATTTGAAGTAACTTAGTTAAGTAGAGTTTACTTAATTTTAAATTTTTAATTAAAAAAATGTGAAGGTAAAATCAAGTAAAATTTTTTAAGCGTCATTCTACTCCAGGTGAAAAACCCATGGAAATCATTCAGTTTTTATTATCTTTTCACCATATTTTTAACATATGCAGGCATGGACAATTTAAACCTGATTATGCAAGGCTTCCAGTATCAGACACTTTCAATTATTTTAGCAGTGTAAAACTAGTTAATTTAATTTCTCTCCAAGAAACTGACATTTAAAATCAGAATATAGAGACACATACTCACCAAAAAGATTATTAGGAACACCTATTCAATTTCTCATTAATGCAATTATCTAATCAACCAATCACATGGCAGTTGTTTCAATGCATTTAGCGGTGTGGTCCTGGTCAAGACAATCTCCTGAACTCCAAACTGAAAGTCAGAATGGGAAAGAAACGTTATTTAAGCTATTTTGAGTGTGGCATGGTTGTTGGTGTCAGACGGCCGGTCTGAGTATTTCACAATCTGCTCAGTTACTGGGATTTTCCCTCACAAACATTTCTAGGGTTTACAAAGAATGGTGTGAAAAGGGAAAAACATCCAGTATGCGGCAGTGCTGTGGGCAAAAATGCCTTGTTGATGCTAGAGGTCACAGGAGAATGGGCCGACTGATTCAAGGTGAGCATTTGTGAAGCCAAAACACGCACAACCTTGAGGCGGATGGGCTACAACAGCAGAAGACCCCACCGGGTACCACTCATCTCCACTACAAATAGGAAAAAGAGACTACAATTTGCAAGAGCTCACCAAAATTGGACAGTTGAAGACTAGAAAAATGTTGTCTGGTCTGATGAGTCTTGATTTCTGTTGAGAAATTCAGATGGAGTCAGAATTTGGCGTAAACAGAATGAGGACATGGATCATGCCTTGTTACCACTGTGCACGCTGGTGGTGGTGGTGTAATGGGGTAGGGGATGTTTTCTTGGCACACGTTAGGCCCCTCAGTGCCAATTGTCCATCGTTTAAATGCCACGGCCCAACTGAGCATTGTTTCTGACCATGTCCATCCCTTTATGGCCACCATGTACCCATCCTCTGATGGCTACTTCCAGCAGGATAATGCACCATGTAACAAAGCTTGAATCATTTCAATTTGGTTTCTTGAACATGACAATGAGTTCACTGTACTAAAATGACCCCCACAGTCACCAGATCTGGACCAAATAGAGCATTTTGTGGATGTGGTGGAACGGGATCTTCGTATGGATGTGCATCCCACAAATCTCCATCAACTGCAAGATGCCATCCTATCAATATGGGCCAACATTTCTAAAGAATGCTTTCAGCACCTTGTTGAATCAACGCCGCATGGAATTAAGGCAGCTCTGAAGGCAAAAGCGGGTGAAACACAGTATTAGTATGGTGTTCCTAATAAAACATTTAGATGAGTGTATATTGGAACAATTTACATTAAATGTTTGAAGAGATTACTAATGGTGCAACCAATCTGATTATAGGGTCAATAAAAATATCTCAAACCAATTTAAATAATTAATTATATAAGTAATTTCTGAAAAAAAGAAAAAAAATGAACAAAGAACAACACTCAGATGTTTCTCCACGGCTCTGCATAAGTAATCTCCTTCATCAATCTGGGATGGGAGATTTTTTTTTTTTTTTTCTGGTACTTGACGGACAAATTAATGTCAGATGTCCTTATGCCAAAATAAAAACTGCTGCATCTCTGTTGATGAGAGAATCATAGTGTGTGCGTTTTGTGCACCCGCTACATTATGGCCAAGCATGTGCGCTTAAAATAGCATTATGAACGCACAACGTGCCACTGACTTTCTGATCAGTGGAGGATTTGTTTTCTGGAGCTGCAAAATAGCGCTAGAGAATGTTTGCGCTGAAACACGCTTTCTTTTTGCGTTGTCCTGAGAATACTTTTTGTGTGCAAAAGCAAAAAAAAAAAAAAAAGTCGACTTTATTCAACTATTAATTTCCTTCTCTGTTGGTCTCGAGTGAGTTCACTAGTGTAACAGCGTAAGCTTCTGTTGTTGTACGTCATACGCATCACACACGGCCACCGCATGTCAATAGTGAGTCTACGTGTGACTTTTCGGGACCGGCCAGTTTCAATCCCTTAGAAGCCTATGGAGGAGTTATTCAGCTCTCAGATTTAATCAAAAAATCTTAATTTGTATTCCGAAGATGAACAAAGGTCTTACGGGGTTGGAACAACATGAGGGTGAGTAAAAACTGACAGAATTTGCATTTTTGGGTGAACTATCCCTTTAAACGTTCTAAGTTCAGTACACCTTCTGTAAGTCATACGTTTGGAAAGGTTGGTCTGGACCACTCTTAGCTTTGCCTTGTCAGTTAACAGGTGGCCAACACTGCAAATAAATAAATAAATGTCTTCACATCTCGGTATACGAATATAATTCTGAGGTTAATACACACAATGTCAGTCAGTAAAGGCTTGGGAGTCTATTTAAAGGGAATGATTGTGAATGATTACTCAAACTATGGCAGCGATACAGCGAAAAGTTGTGCTAAATGAAAGACGGCGTCATAGGTGGAGCCCTCTCAAAGACCAGTGAAAGCAACTGACAAATTTTATACTGTCAACAGTTTAGACCTATTCGGACGACAATTGTTTCTCCTGGGGTCGTATGATATTTTAAACATTTACAGGGGTTAGTCAGTGATTTTATTGCCGTCCAAATCCAGAATGTCAGTGTTTTTGGCCAAATGACCTAGGGCACTGTTTTTTCGTCCGAATCCACATCTCTAAGTCACTAAAAACTTCGCTTTTGATTCCTTTTTTGAGCATGTAAACATTTGTATTGGGCAGTTATTGTGGCAGCAATATATGATACAATTTTAAAACATGTAGGCTAGGGTATAGTATAGTATATACTATAGTCTAGTATATAGTATACTATTTTAACTATACTGTATTATATTTCTTACAATAGCTATTATATACAGTATAAATAATATATGGATTAGTTGTATCTCCTAGCCCATGTATGTTTGATGAGCAAAGTAAGTGCACCCTCACGCTTTCATTGCATAGAGGGTAAAGGTGATATTTTCTAAATTGGTCACATTTTGGTCTCATGTTTCCTGGACAGGAAAATGCAGTAATAACTAGTGCTGTATAACCATTCCAATCTGGTCTGACTTCATTTGCATTCATAAGTTATACATACTTACTACATTTAGGCTGAACAAGTTGAAGCTCTAGATTTGAGTGTTTGCCTCTAGATGATGGTAGGCTATAAATGTATACTATAATGTATTATAGTATTACTATAAAGAGTAATTGAAGTTTTAGAGAAATCACTTCTGAGGCTCTTTGAATGTCTCTTTTGCAAGGTCATAAGAACCCCTTAGCTTGTTTGTATATCTCATATGCTAATATCCATTAGCTAAGGTGATTAGTTGTAATTATTTACTGTAAAGACTTACAATAATGATCCTTTCCTATGGACCAATGGTGGTATATCTGGGAACAATTAGGACCCCTATGCACATTAACAGCAGAAAGGAGGAACACATCAATTACCCAGGACCATTTTACATTTCATCTTCTTATTGGGCCCCTGCTAATGTTGACCACTTCCTCTGCCTGCAGTTTATTTTGCTTTGGTGACTGTGGCCTCCACACATTGACCGTTCACTGGTCAGATGATCCATAATGGCCTGGCAGACGGATTGAGCTGCCAAGTTCAGGCCAAGAGACTTGATCTTGCAACATTTCAAATACAAGTGAATGAACTGTACTTTATCATAGTAAATTATGTTTTAGTCCTAAAACAGGCTTCACAAAGGAATAATTAACCCCAGAATATAAATTATATGATAATCCTATCATCCCCATGTTGATGATCTGATGTTATAGGAGACACAAAAGGGAGAATTTTGTACAAAAAAGTTTTTTTGTTTTTTTTTATGTATCTTTTCCTATGACAGTTCAGCAACACTCTTGTAAAGCTCCCAAAGGATAAAAAACAAACAAAAAATGATAATAAAGTAGTTAGAGATTACATTTCTAAAAAACCTATTGTGATTGTGTAGAGGCACCAGTCTGAATATCAATGTGGCTGCAAATTTAGAATCTGAATGCAATTTTGAATGTATGGAAGCTTTTTTCCTTCACTGAATAAAAGATAAAAAATGCAATTATCTCGCAATTATAATTTTTTTTCTCTGAAATATTTTTTAAGTAATTATCATTAATAATCTCATTTGTTCCCTTAGTTTGTTTTTATTTAGCCCTTTTTCCAGTTTCAATCATAGGCTCGTTTTTACATAGTAGAGCACGTTCTTCAAAAACGGTGCTTTCTCTTGACAAACTCAAAGAAGTAAATGACATTTGTGTGTATTTTAAATAAAAGTCAAATGTTGTACTAAATATCAGTTTGCTTATTTTGCTCAAGATAAGGATTTATTAACTCCACATGTCATGCAATCTAGAAACTATGCTTCTAACCACAGCCTGAAAGCTGTCCCCAACACACAAATTTGCGATGCTGTTTGCGAATGTTCATTAGAACGATGGTTTCGCAAAATATTGTCTCGTTGAAATATACTGATAATGACGGAACTCGCGACCATAGTTGCCTAACGATGATTTCGGGAAACGGAAAAACATTTGGGCAAACATTTAACCCAAATGCTGAGTTGAAATAACTCATTCATTGGGTTTGTATATTTTCAACCCAACTTGGGTTGTTTTTCACCCAGCATTTTTTAGAGTGTACATTCATACTATATAAGTACCCACTCAAGAGAGTATGTGATTTCAGATGCAGGCCTGTTGTCTTTATGCCAAATGTCTCGGATGGGACTAAATATACTCCACTACTTAATTAAAAATGGCATTCTGATCTGTCTCCATTTAGTTAGCAACACCCAACTTCCTACATTCCAATCAATTTCCAAGGATGAAATCAAGTCCCGCCCTACAGTTTTTTTTCTCGTTCCAGAAGCCATTTCCCTCAGATATTCGTCACAATAGGGAAGAAAGGACTATCGCAAGTTCTGTTTCATATCAACTTTGAAGCTAACTTTATAATTTACAGGAAGTTGTTGTCCCGTGGTGTTGACACTAATATATCTATTATGGGTGTAGTTATCGTGGTTATAAGTCAGTTTGAACAGGCCAAGTATTGTATGTTTACTATGCTTTGATGCATTTTTTTTCTTCTTTATTTCTCAGGGTGTGGTCACTTTGAACTGTTATTGAATGAAAAAGAACAGAATACATATTTGATAAATAATTACAGGACTTTAATTTTGGGTGAATTAATTCCTTCAAGATGACTGTTGTAAGCTTAAAATGCCATACAGTAATTCACTTTTTTTCATTGCATTTGAAAAAAGATACAGGTTTGGAATAGCATGGGGGTGAGTGAATAATGACAGAATTTTCGGTTTCAATTATTTTTTCTTCTCCTCTCTACAGTAATGAACTTGATGCTGATGTAGTTTACCACATAACCTCAATGCCTGGTATTCTCCCACAGAGCTCTCTGGTCTAGTCCAAACACGCAGGCTTTCCTTAATTCTGTGATCAATGGCCTTTTAAACGTGTAAGAAAATCACCACTGTGCTGAACCCCTGACCCACTAACATAACCTCTAAAGGAAAAAAGATTTATACCAATCAGGAGAAGCTGACGCTTGACTTGGAATTAAGGACACAGTGTAGGACCCTTAATTAGAAGTGTAACCTTTTCCTGACAGAGAGATTTGTTTTCGCAGGGTCCATGTTTGGGTAAGTTCTACAGGGACCAACTGATAGAGAGATATGGATTCTGAATGGGCTCAGCCAACTGGGTGTTTATTAGAAAACTTGTCCCAACAAAACCCAATCAAAGGCCAAAGCAGCTCTGTGGCAATCACTCTAATAGGCTGTTTCCTCTGAGAGGCCTTCAAAGTGTCAGCAATGTGTCACCCAAATGAAATGTACAATCATGACTGAGGTAGGAAAGGAATGTGTAATACCTATAAATACAGCTTGAACATTAGTTGCAAATATTATTATGAAATATGATAAGCTTCCAAATGTCGATGATATTCCGGTCTCTCTATGGGATTTTTTCACCTGCTTTATTGTCTTACACCCAGGTGTCCTAACCAGACGCGATGGCAAAACGTGATGATACTATTTTTGAAACGTTTTGGACGTTGCCGGTTTCTTAACACCTTGTCCTAACCATAGACTGTAAAAAATATGGACAAAGCGTCTGTGACGTCACCCATAGACTCTCTGAAGAAGGGGTTTGAGGCTGTTTATGGGGAGTATGGGCGGCGCCATACTGGAAAATCTTGGGAAATACAAAATACAAAAGTTGCCGAAAGGATACAGAGGTGGTATGATGTTTTGTGTCAGATCATGGCCGAGACGTCAAATTCACTCGGCGCAGCCCGTTATCAGCTGTCAATCAAAGTTAACCGCCCTTATTTGACATACATTTTATATCTATGATCTAAACTAACGAGTTAGAAAAAAAATTCACCCCCTCACATGTCAGGCACGCTGAACATATTGAAGATTACAATAAAAGTCCATGGGACCAAACTGTAAACATATGAATTTATGCTGTGAAAATGGAAATTTTAACATGACGTCTATGGATATTTGCTCCCTTTTGGGACCGGCCTCTATCGGATTTTCAATGTATTGCAGTTTTTCGAACTTCCGGGTAGGCTTCATCTTTCAGATTAGAATGTTGCCGCTTGGTCCTAACCAGATGCGATAAGATTTCAGCAACAAATAATTTGACTCACCACACCAGACACAACGCAATCACAGCCAATCAGAAGAGTGCGTGGGCGGGCTCTCTCGGCAAGCTCCCGGCATTCTCAACAAAATGGATAAGCACATAATCAAATTCATGAATATTATACCACTTTAACATCATTAAAAATACATACTGAGCTACTGAAACAATTGTTGTCATAGAATGTCCGCTAACAATAAGTTGACAGATTTGAATGTTATTGTTCACTTTTATTTATTTTGAAGAACTGGGGTGAATTTGTCAGTGCAGCTACGAAAGACACAATTTTATATTCAAACGCAAAGACACTTTTGACATAAAATAAAGCACATAAACAGAATTAGTCTTATCATACTGTCACTTCAGCCGTCTGTCTTCCTCATCTGTCTCTGCAATACACTTCCCAGAATCCTCTGTCATCATCACCTGCACCTGCTCCTCCTCATCATCATCATCACCATCATCATCATCACCGACACCTGTTGTCCTCCTTGTCATTATCTGTGTATTTAAGTTCCCCTCTCACTCCTTGTCGTGGCTGGTTATTGTTCCGTT
Organism: Cyprinella venusta; assembly: GCA_038021265.1. NCBI lineage: Eukaryota > Metazoa > Chordata > Actinopteri > Cypriniformes > Leuciscidae > Cyprinella > Cyprinella venusta. The sequence goes on along the minus strand of CM075884.1, from coordinate 10,650,903 downwards.
TGTTTGGGTATTTACTTATTGTAATAAAACCTTTGGCATTTTGTACGCCTCCATCTTCTTCATCCACCCGTTGACGTTACACATACTTTCTGTATGTATTCAAACTGTTGTCGATGTTGCAGAGATAGAAACCGATTCTAAAAAAGAGATTTGTCACCTGTTGCAGTTGTGGCTGGTTAGGACAAAAACTCTGAATAGCATATGATACCTTAATAACATACGATACCATCAATAACATAAGATACCTTTTATTGCGTGTCGCGGTGACTGACAGCCTCTCCTCAAACATTGTGTTCATCCATGCTGTGCCATGTTGAGGGTGTTGAAGTACAACTTATACAAAGTTGATAATTCCGCGAAAGACTGCAATTGCAGATTTCGAACAGAGATGGCGACAAAGAGGAAAAATGCAAGACTGCAGCTTTAACTCAGTATGTATTTTTAATAATATTAAAATGGTGTAATATTCCAACCCGATCAATTCGTACAAATTTTACGAAGTGGCTAATTCGTACGAATTCATACGACCTCGCTTGTACGGATTCATACGATTTTTAATTCGATTTTTTAATTCGCACTCTTTTTTTCGAGTAACCTAATTTGTAGGAATTTGTACCAATGACCTACCCCAAAACTATCCATCACATTTAAACAAATTGTACAAGTTCGTACTCGTATTAATCGTACGAGTGAGGTCGTACAATTTTCTACGAATTAGGCACCTTTTAATCACTTGTATGAATTCATATGAATTGGTCGTGAGATAGCGTTGGATATTCATGAATTTGCTTCTGGGAGTGCCGGGAGCTTGCTGAGAGAGTCCGCCCACGCACTCTTCTGATTGGCTGTGATTTTTATCGTTTCCCATTGCCCCCAAGTGTTTATGTGTGAACGCTTCTAGTGTGGACAGACACATTATTTGTCACTGGAATCTTATCTCGTCGCATCTGGTTAGGACACGGTGTTAGGTTTAGCTTTTATGTGTGAACAACAGTAATAGCAGTGCCAAACACTGTTAATAATGCATTATAAAACAAATAGATTGCATTAGAGTAAGAATATTAAATATGTTTACAAATCAGAAAGCAATGTATTCAAATGTACAGTTGTATCTTCAAGATGCAAAGAAGATTTCCAGTGGCTTAATTGGAATTTGTGGCATGTTTTCGGACAGCTGGCTTGAATTGGTCATGGTTGGATGAGCCATTGAGCTGACCTCAGATGGCAGGAGCTGTATCCAATAGAAAGAGAAAAGGCAATACAGGAAGACGCTTCAGTTCTCTTAACCCCTGCTTCCTGAAAAGAGACATCCAAGAAGACACAGGCCGTATAATGCAGAGAGTCTGTGTTCTATCAGGTCCTCTCCAACTCTAGACTGAAGGGCTGTCAATCGACACAGCGGGTCACACAGGTGCAATAAGAAACACATTGCTTTAAAAAGACTCTTGCAGCAATGCAAACAGAGGATGTGACCCTCCTCAATTAGATAAAGCTCTTGTTGGATCTCTGAGATCTAGTTACAGGAGGTAAGTTTCTACATGACACTGATGTTTTACTGCATCTATTTATTTATTTTAGTTAGCAGTCAATAAAATTGAGGACAGTATAAAGGAATATATGCATGCAGAACAAATTCATGTCAGCGGTTTGTGTAAAGAAAATGGATTTAAAGTGTATAAATGGCTCAAACTGTTTTTCGATACAGTATTTTCATTCAGCAAAAGTCTTCAGCCGTTCAGTAAAAACCGATATGGAAACTCATTTTTTTTTCTAGAATCAGACAGTAGGTGTTTCCAACCCCGCTGATGTCCAGTAGCACGTTTACTCCACCCAGTTTCAAATATCCTGCCAATTTTATTAATTATTTTTATAATGAGACTTATTGGAGTTCACAGTTTGCTGCATACTTATAATTAGTACAGTTAGAGTCTTTCAAGGTTCTTTATGATTAAAAAGTGTCTAATTCATACTAATTCGTACGACCTCATTCGTATGAATTCGTAAAATTTGTCTAAACCCATGTGATGGGTAGGTTTAGGGGCAGGGTGATGGGTAGGTTTAGGGTCAGGGTAAGGGGTAGGTCATTCGTACGAATTCATAAGAATTGGCCAATTCGTAAAATATGTACGATTTAGCAAAATCGTACTAATTCATATGAGTGAGGTTGTATGAATTGTTACGAATTAGCCACTTTTTAATCATTCGTCGAATTCATACGACTTGGTCGTGAGATCGGGTTGGTGGTTCTATAACATCCATGGAACCTTTCCATTGCAAGTATACAGTCAACATAACCGTTCTAGTCTTAGGACAACTTTGATGAACTTTTTGATGCACTTTAATGATTCAACTAAGTTGAAAAGAGTCTGTTAGATTATTAAAACGTTCTTTACACTACGTACAATGGTAATTTTAAGAGCTGTTCACTGAAAGGTTCTTTGGGTAAAACAAAATGGGTCTTATATGGCATCGAAACCCATTTGGAATCTTTGTTTTGAAATGAGAAGTTGAAAAGAGTCCGTTAGATTATTAAAACGTTCTTTACACTACGTACAATGGTAATTTTAAGAGCTGTTCACTGAAAAGTTCTTTGGTTAAAACAAAATGGGTCTTATATGGCATTGAAACCCATTTGGAATCTTTGTTTTGAAATGAGTTTATACAAAAGCATTGCTCAAGAGCAGTTGATCTTGAAAGAACTTTATGAGTAACATCTTATGAGAGTTTTTAAGCACCGTGTGAGTTGTGATCTCTTTTTCTCAGGAGAAAAATGAGAATTAAGTCTCTCCATTAAATCCAATTGCCGTCTAGGAGAAACAACTGAGAAATTGAGGAGATCTCATTTTCCAAGTCAGTGGGAACAATTTTGGTCTCCACAGTAAATTCAAAAGCAGGCCTGCTTAATTTATTCTGTGGTTTCAGCACAGTTTGGGCACAATTTACATGATGATAAGGGGGGAATGGATCTTTAATATGCCTTGATTTTCTTTTTTTTTTTTTCTTTTTTTTTTCACGAAACCTCTCAGCTTTCAAGAGTCATTTAGCAAATAATCACTTTGTTATTGGTCTTAAATAGTGGCTAATTAAAAGTCTGACCTCTGCGAGTTACCCTCTTCCTAAGAACATGTTGCATAAACAGGAAAAATCTGTTTAATTGCAAGAAAAAAAAGCACATTTTCTGAAGGGTAAGGTAATTGGCCCACTGTGAAACAAATGAATCCACTGGGAATTGGCCAAATGGATGTTCAAATACAAACAGTAGTCCTGCACTCGGTTTCAACGTCCCTACTGAAATAAGATGACATCAAATCACAGAATAGGGTGTTTTGACTGAGCAGAGACACCGCGCTGGTGCTCTAGTGATAACACATGTGACTAATGAAAATAAATTAATGTGATATATGTAAATGGTCTTGATGATGAGTTATTAGGACTGGTTTTGACTCTTTTTCCACTTGCCAATGTTGTTTTGTTCAGTGGTGCCTATTGGATGAGAAAGAGAGAGACAAAATTCAGCTCACGAACAATGCATTTTATTCACATGTCGTGAGGGACTGAGCCATTTCACATGCAATCTAGAACACTCTACTCTTCAAGAGTTTTTAGCCATTCTTAAATGTGACCGGAAACTAATGCATGGCCCTTGTTGGAGTCCAGCTGTGTGTGTGTGTGTGTGTGTGTGTGTGTGTGTGTGTGTGTGTGTGTGTGTGTGTGTTGGCCTAATGAAGCCCCAATAGATGGCAGTATTTCACAGTGTATGAGTGTCAGAGGAATCTGAGGGTCAGACACACTCTTGCATTTCTCAGACAGGCTTAACTCTCTGTTTATTTTAATCAAAGTGGGATCGCAGCCCATTCAGCCATATTAAGAGTGATTAACACAGATACAAATACTCTGTATTCACAGTGTCAAAATGGCAGGTTTCATATGTCACATGTGAAGGTGATTTGTTGAGGTTTGAAAACCTAGAGTAATTCATTCTACTTATTAAGGCTTTATTCACAAATTGCTTCAAAGTCAAAATCCCCCTCCAAAAAAAATAATAAAAATGTAACCATAACATATTTATTTCATAATAAATTCATATTAATTGCTCGACACAAGACACAGGTTTTTTGCCATGTGTGATTTTGACAAAATAGTTTTCTAAGCCAATTTACTCAATTTTCTAAGTATTTCCTTTTTTCTTTTGGAAAAAAAAAAGTTTTAATTTCATCGTACATTGACTAAAGCGCAGATTAAATTGAGCATTGTGTACAGCAAATAACGAATATGCAGAAGAATGTGTAAAGATCGGAGTATTTAGGATTTTGAAACAAATATGTAAAATCTTATGAAATATGTGTGACAGATGCTGAGACGTGTGTGTGTTTGTTATGAGTTTTGAACAGTGTGAAGTCATCATGTGCAGATAGAGGCGACGGGGGGAGGTCAGCGTTTGACTCCGTGGCAGATGGCGGGTTGTAAGAGCTACAGATTTCAATATGACTGACTGCTCTCTAGACATTTGTTATATACAGAATGTATATGAAATACAGCAGAACAATAAATACGGCACATGCTACCTATATAATTCTTTCCACGTAAATGTTCAGCCTTTTTTTTCTCTTTTTTTTCCCTCTAGTTGAAAGTAAATGCTTTAGGAAGTTGGCTTGCTTTGAACTATTTTAAAAAATAGGCCTACATTTATGATGTTTTTATCAACTTTTAATTTATTAATTTAGAGTTAATTTATTATTCGTTTAGAGACTAAATGATGTAGTTACACGCACACAAACAAATATATACAGTATATATATATATATATATATATATATATATATATATATATTCATGATTTGTCATCACAACATTTTGTCTTTTGTCAATTCAACATTGATAATTTATGTGGTTCAGATAACATAATATTTTGAGTTTCTGTTCAATCTCCTTCATTGTATTTACTCATTTTTTTATTATTATTATTATTTCAATGAACTCATTTTTTTAAGGCAACCATTTACTTTCTAAAGTTAAACCAACAATACATTTTTACAGTGTACTTCTACAGTATTCTATTGTCAAGGTCATTTGAAAATAAAATAAAAAAAATGACCATATAGTATACATGTTCTCATACATCCATGGCATTTTTCTGTTCATCCAAATGTCCATACACCACTCGCACATTCAAAGTTGATTTGAGCCACAACGTGTGGTAGGGTATGATGCGTTAGTGACAGGAACTACAAATGCTGCCTGAAACGGTTTGTTTTCATTTCATTTGTGTTAGTAAGCAGCACAGACAGAACCTGTCATGTCTTGGCTTATACAGGACTGTTGTCTTTAAACATTTGCTTTTGTCTGTGTTGATATGACAGGAAATGAGAGGACGCAGCAGCTATAGGCTATAAAGCACATAATTGTCTTTATAAGTTTAAGATGTAGAAATCCACTTCCTGGTGTGCAGTTTTTTGAAGGTTCCCCTTGAACTGGATGAGAGCGGCCCACTGCACACCATATCCTGTCTAGTACTAGCCGAGCGTGTGTGTGTGTGTGTGTTTAAGGGGATAAGTCAGCAGTGTGCTCTGTAATGCTCCGCTCGAGCTCTTTCTGCTTCAGCGGCTCTTCTCTCTGATTTCACGCTGCGCTGCCTCTGAGCTCTGCCGGCCCGGGTAAGTGTCCTCGGCCCGCTCACAAGAGAACCAGAGAGAGAGAGACAGAGAGAGAGACAGCCACATGCATGACTGCTCACTGCCCCATTCCATTCATTCCAAACTGCCCACCCCATTCCAGCTCGCTCAGATTCAGGCTCAAGTAGCATCAAAAAAGCTTTAGAAAAAGCTTTACTAAAGCATTAGCGTCATTATATGTACAGACAAAAATTAAGCATAGTAAATATTAAAAATTAATATATATAACAAATTAAATTAATAATTACAAAGAACAAATATACACAATACAATAAAATATTAATAATACAAATATTAAAACCATTTGTTCACTTACTGCACCATATAGGACTGCAAACATTATTCCTCAATGAATGTTTAAAACAATAGAAAGCTATACGTTGACATTAAATTATATTTTTTTATGCTACACATTTAATGTACTGTAAATTTAAATAAATAATGTCTTTTGCATTTGTAATCCCATGTTGTGTAAAAGTATTTTAGCTTATGAAGGTTCAAATCAGAAAACAAAGAGAAAGATATTAGACTGAATTACTTCCGGGTCATTCATCAAATTGAAAATTCAAGGTCAAGTTAAAGTTAAGTGCATTGCATTGTGGGACACCGTGTGCTATGATGTAGAGCACATATTTTTGTGAAATGTAGTAGTTCATTGAAAGTATTATTTTAATGCTGTACATCTGCAACATACTGCAGCAGAAATATTCGAATGGTATAGTATACTATTAACTGATTACTCTTCTCTCTCTCTCTCTCTCTCTCTCTCTCTCTCTCTCTCTCTCTCTCTCTCTCTCTCTCTCTCTCTCTCTCTCTCTCTCTCTCTCTCTCTCTCTCTCTCTCTCTCTCCCTCTCTCTCTTTCTAAAGGCTGCACACAACTTTACCAAGATGAGCACACACACACACACACACACACACACACACGCACACGTTTACTTAGCTTTCTAAATGGGAAAATTCCATATGGTTTTTATACTGTACAAACTGTATATTCTATTCCCTTACACTAACCCTACCCCTATTTTTTGTCTTTAAACCCCTTGTGGGGACCACATGTGCATACTAAGGGCTGCTCACACTGGACACATTCTTGCGTTCCATCTGTGCAATGTTTTCAATTGTTGTTCTAAGTAAACATTGTTGACTGTTGCTTTGCATCTGCAGTTTTTCAGTCTATTGCAGTGTGAGTGTTAAGTTCAAGTTCAAGTATTTCAAGACCCATGAGTTCTGTCTCATTCATGATGCAAAATACACCAGCCCATAACCACAATGGTCTCCTCAAACCTATCCATGAAAGTGGTGTTGACTGAAAGAGAAAACTGACCAAAGGGGAAGACAGTTTACACTAATTCCTGCTTTAGCACCCCTAGTGGCAACATTGAGAAATTGCAATCTCAAAACTCAGTGCATAAAGTATATAACTTAGATTTGCATAGAATATGTTTCAGGTTTAACAATAGGCTGTTAATATAGAGTTAACATTAGTACTATACAGTGACAATATCAAAATGGGCTCATTAAATATTTTAACTAAATTCAGTGTTTTAATGACATGACAAAATGATATATTTTGGAATAGGTTTTATTCCAACACATTCTCTCTCTCTAAATTAACCTATATCCTATTCTTACATTTCATAAATTATTGTCAGATTTCCAATTCCCTCTCTTTTTTTTACTTTGTGTTTTAAGAACATTATTTTCCTGCATTTTTTCCTATGTTTATACCAAGCGTGACCTGTATCTCAGAATCAGAGCTTGGTCGTTCTCCCATATAAGAACAAAACAGACTCTCTCAGTAGCACCGAGTGACATTAGTCAAGTCAGGCCTGCACAATATGGAATTTAATAAAACTTTCTGCATTTAAAAAAAAATTGGAGACTAAAAAACGTCAAGGATTTCAGACATTGCTATGTGGGAACATTTTGTCCCATAATGTACTGTAAGCCTATAATTGAACTATTGATCTATTTTTTTTTTTTAACAAACCCTCCACAAAAGCAACAGCAGTGTCCATCTGACAGAGAAAAAAAATTGATTACTAACTTATAGCATTGATTTATGAATTGCACAGTTGTGGCAAAATGTTGCAAATAACATCAAGTGGCTCAAAATATTTTAATAATGTCACGGTTATGCAATATTGCTTTACAAAAAAAAAAAAAAATGATTTAACAATTTCACCTTGTTGCATTAGTGTTGCAAATAAAACACAATTTGCTGATAGAGAAATGACTCTGGCATCACCTACAGCAAATTTACTACTTGAGTAGCAATTATTATTTTAACCTTGATGTCAACTTTATAGAGTTTGCCCAGGTAGGATTCGGGATTAAACATATATAAATACCTCATCAAAAGACAAAAGATGATGACGAGACATTATGCAACCTTTTGTTACATAAAGTGTCCAAGCTTTTGAATCAAGATGGATCAGAAATGTTTAAATTCGGTTAATCTGAAGTGGAATCTGTTATGGAAATGACACTGCGGAGGAAGAGCAGGGGGTGTGAATCAATTTGCACACTAGAGGATATTACACCAGGTGATAAATAATATCACCTTTCATGATCGCCTTCTGAGAAATCCGAGCGAAAACCGTGGTAACTGTTTTGGGGGTGTGAAATCTGTTAGGCTGCCCTCAGTGGATGACAGAAACAATTATACAGCTACACGGGCAAATGAATAAAATTAGCGCTTGGAGCCGTTCTCTCTTTCCCTGCCCATGGCGATTAGCATGTCACTATCCTCAGACACTCGTTTATCAGAGCCCGACGACGTTAGCGCTGCACACGCTCAAACCAAAAAACCCATCCCTGGCTTTAATCATGAGGGTGTGATTGTATCATCAAACTCAGGCCTCGTAATGAACTGATGATGTCAGCTGCTAACAGGCCATCATGGGAGCAGAGGTTATGTGAGTGTGTGTGTGTGTGTGTCTTGACACACACATACTAATTGGAAGAAGAAGTGTTTAAAGCCGTTGTCTTTTGTGTTGTAGGTGATATGTGGTTCATGTTAGCCAGTTTTAATGTAATGATGTTCTTTGGGTCAGAAATAATTAAACTAACTCATAATGGTTTCCTCCTTCTGTCATACCAGTTAACTCCAGTTAACTTCCTGTCGGGACCTCCAGCAGCGTTGCTGGGCTTTATTTACCCCATCCTCATTTCCTGTCATTACTGTCTTCTGCCACATATATCTCAGCTGTGTTTCAGCAAAACTAATAAAACTTGGTAATGCGCCACAAATTTAGAAAGGAAAGGAGGCCAGAACTGGATAAAAGTGGCCTGGAGTGTTTGGCGAGAGTTCAGAGTTTCTGTCATTATTTCACTGATCATTTCTGTCCTGACTTATAGGATGATTATTTGCTGATAACAGCAACATGTCCCACTCTTTTACTTGCAATGATAAAGAATCATTTTATTTCATAGGCTGATATTTGTGGTTGATCATTTGAACTGTTCAGTGTTAACTTGACTGGGATAAAATCCTTTACATGTCAATGCTTCGTTCAGAGATGTTAATTTTACCCGTCCATATATTTACAGAAAAAAAAAAACATGGGTCTGTTCCAGTGGTGTGCAGTGATTTCTTATTTGTTTACTTCAATGCTTTTCGGTAACACTTTACAATAGGTTTAGTTTGATAAAGTTAACTACATTAGTTAACATGAATTAACAATGGAGAAAAAAAAATCTAAAGCATTTATTAATCTTAGTTTATATTAATTTCAAGAATTAGACATCAATGAAAGTATTTAATGGACCTGAGTTGGTATTATTTCAAATAACTAACATTAACAAAGACTAATACTAATGTAATAAATGTTGATCACTGTCACACGTGTTCATGTTTAGGCCCATTGCTTTTCTTGGAACTGAAACAGAAAAAGGGTCATTTACTTCAGGACACAAAAAGGTAAAATATTAATCTGCAAACCTTTATTATAAATATCAAATTATTACAATCTTTTTTTTTACATGACAACTGAGCTGACAGAGATGTTCTCATTAACTTTTTAATTTGCAGTATGAAAAAGTAAAAGTAACTGCCATGATATTCTTCCTAACATCTCCTTTTGTAAGTCTCCATGATTATTGAACAAAATACAGGCAAGTTATAAGACTATAATACCTAATAGTGTTACAATAATAATAATAATAAAAAACAGCCATGACTCCTAATCTCGAGCTTTATTCTATGCAAAATAAATCATCACATTACTGTAATTGTATTATTATTGATAATATTATTACTATTATTAATAGTATTGCATTATCTAATAAAGAGATTTACGTTAACTTTAGTTAGTTAGCTCCAGCTGGAGAACACTCGATTCTTAAAGACTCCTCTTTTGCTGGATGTTGCATGCATGTTGTGCTCCCGTGAAAAGCCTTATTGGTTTTAAGTTTTGTGAAACCTTCCCAAACTTTGCTAGTTCGGATTCGATTGCACTCCGTCATAATTCGCGCTGTTTTTTTCTTTTACCGCAAAAGCATTTGTAAAGGGCTGCATTACACTATAGGTCAAATCGCGATATTGTACTCCCTTACATTGGGTCATGTGAGATCAAACGACTACTCGACAACAACAATATTTGTTGACAATGCCGACTAATCATTTCAGTCCTAAAATAAAGTAGTAAATTATGTTTTTCTGTGCAAATTAAGCACTCACATGTATTAATTGTGTGATGTCTTTACTACCTTTCCGGGCCTTGAAAGTAGTGGAGGCACTAAAGTTTTTTTCATCAAAAAGATGTAAAAGGTCCGACATGATGGTGAGTTTTAATGACTGAATATTGATTTTTGAGGGAAGTAAATCTTAATAGACTTTATTATAAACTGTCACTTTTTTAGAATTAAAAAGTTCCCCTCTCGAAGTAGGCTATACAATTAATATGTGTAGAATATGTGGTCTAATGTAGTATTGCATGTGTCCTTCAATAATGCATTGTGGCAACCTCAGTGAAACTAATATTGTGAATATTGTTGATTATAAGTAACAAATAATTTATTGAATAAATAATTAAATGACAATTTAGCATATTTTTTGTATACTGTGTATTTTTATGCTTATCGTGGTCTTAGCAATTTCACCAAACTGCATTGATTGAGACCCATTGTCAGTCAAGCATGTTAATGTGTGTAGTACGTTTTGTGTGGCATACAGAGTTTCCTATGAAGAGCGTTTAAAATCATCTTCTTTGCTTCTATTTCATTCTGGATGATGCCTCCTATATGTAGACAGTAGACATCAAAGCAGCCTAATATGTTTTGGAATGGAGCTGTGTTGTGTTGGTGTCGTGAGACCATTTTCTTTCTTTTTTTTTTTTCATCTGTTAAATTATGTTTTAAATTGTTTGAATTGTAAAGTGAGTTTTTACAAAGGGTTTGGTAGCGCTGCCTCACAGCACATCCAAGAAAATATCCATTACAAATCATAGGTTTGCAAGACTGACTTTATTGAATTTGACTGGAATTTTTCATGGGCGGCATTCTTCAGCGACTGAGTTTTCTTCAACGTTACTCAATTTTTATTCGCAGAGACATTCATCTTTAGTCACACAACATAAAAAAACAAAGAAGGATCTTAGAGTCACAGTCGACATAATTGACATATGGCTTTTTTTTCCATAATGGATTATTTATGGTTAAAATTGTAGTAAACTAATTGAATAGAAGATGCACTTTGATCTCTGTGAGGCAATTGAAGTTGCTTCTCAGTGCAATTGATTCGCAAGCACTTTTGGCCAGTTTTATTTACATCAGAGTTTGACACTATTCTTTTAAGTCTGTTCAAAACATTGTTTAATGCAATTTCCATTGGAAAAACGTATTTGCTTACAGAGTGGCTTCAAGCGTTACAGCATCATTTCAATTATTTTGTTGGACTTTGCTTTCAGGAATCTAAAAAGCACAGACATGCACATCGCACACCGGCTACGCCTGTCGCATTCTCATGTTGCTGTGGCAGCACATTGTAAAGTCTCAAACCCATGCCATTCTGCTGGGTGATATAATTAGGAGGCAGATGAACACATGGCAGTAAGCGCTCTCTGGAGAGGCAGCGAGTAATGATGTGAGAAACAGAGGCATTTGAAGAACAGGTTAGAAGTCAGCCGAGGGGTTCGAGGGCTGTCTGCACCATAGGGATGACCTTGGGAACTTTCTGGAACACTCGAGACCATGTTGCTTCAAAGGCAAGCATGTCCTTGGGGAAGATCCTGGAAATTGGTTATTGTATTGTGAAGGCTATTTACCTTTTTGGGGATTAACATATTTAATTCCCCTCTCTAATCCCATCGGAGTTAATGCCCCTCCATTTCCAATTATCCTGTAAGTGTGACACGGAAGAAATCGTTTGCAACAAACTGCTTGTAACCACACAGACCTCATTTTCTTAGATGAATGCTGGAGTATTTATTGCTTTTGTTGTTCCAGCTTTCATTTTATTTATTTATTTATTTTTTCAGATTACCCATTAGTAGTGGTCAATTTTTTAGAGCCAAGTATCCAAGGTTTTGCAGGATGTAATTCTCCACTGATTTGATGACCATTAACCATCTACTTTAGGCTAATAATCCTTAAATTATGGCATCTTTAGCCTCAGACTTAAACAGTACACACAAGAACCACCCACTGTCCGGTTTAATTCTAAATTTGAATTGTTTGTAAAGTGTTTATCAGGATCATTTATATGAATTCCTCTGGGGTTTGAATGTTACTTCTCAGATGTGTGCAGTTAATGGACAATTTGGACAATTATTATCTGGAGATTTTAAAGGAGTAGTTCCCTTTTGAAAAAAAAAAAACCCTTTTGCTGATAATTTACTCACCCCCATGTCATCCAAGATGTCCATGACATTATTTCTTCAGTCGAAAAGAAATTAAGGTTTTTGATGAAAACATTCCAGGATTTTTCTCCATATAATGCTTTACTGGTAACCAAACGGTTCAAGGTCCAAAAGACACTTTCAGTACGAACTGCAAACTGTTCAAAGGGCTTTAAACTATTACAGACGATGAATAAGGGTCTTATCAAGCGAAAAGATTGCTCATTTAATAAATAAATAACAAAGTTTAAGTTTTATAAGCTCAAATGCTCACCTTGCTCTGTTCTGAGACGCATGTTCGCGACTCTCCTGTTCGAAATCGTTCATCAAAATGAACAAATCTTTTCCCTAGTCATTTGGTTCATTCAACGAACGAAACGAACGAATTGACTCAGAAAAAGATTTGTTCATTTTGATAAACGAGGTCGAACAGGAGAGTCACGATCGTGCATCGCAGTACAGAGCAAGGCGAGCATTTGAGCTTATAAAACTTAAACTTTGTTATTTATTTATTAAATGAGCAATCGTTTCACTTGACAAGACCCTTATTCATCATCTGGAATCGTTTAAAGTTTTGAACAGTTTGCAGTTTGTACTGAAAGTGTCTTTTGGACCTTGAACCGTTTGGTTACCAGTAAAGTGTATTATATGGAGAAAAATCCCGGAATGTTTTCATCAAAAACCTGAATTTCTTTTCGACTGAAGAAAGAAAGGAATGGACATCTTGGATGACATGGGGGTGAGTAAATTATCAGCAAAAGTTTTTTTTGTTTTTTTTTTTTTTGTTTTTTGAAAAGTGAACTACTCCTTTAAACCTCATCTGTAAAACGCACCTTGTGGATGTGGAGAGATTTTCCCAGACTGATGTCACTTCTCTCTTAGACTGAGTGTTGTGACATTGGGTGAGTCTGCTCAGCATCAGTCCCGTGCAGACAGGAAGTGTGGACGAAAGCTGTAGTTTAGTCCTCAGATCTGTCGGGTTTTTAATAGCCATCTCATTCATTAGAGAGATTCCTTTCAGATGACACAGGCATGGCGCGATGGGGGATGTCAGATCTGGGCGTTTATGAGGGTCTAGACTGCTTGTCCTTGTCTTGGCACATAGCCTACTATTTCGTGCCAGGACAATGCACAGTCTGATTTTGAGGTGGGCCAGAGTTTCTTACATGTTTCTAACTTAAAGGAAATAACCAGGTGAAATACATATTGTTTGAGGAATGACAAAGCGGAATGAGCCAAATCATCTGTGGTTAAACTCATTTGTCCAACCCATGTAAAGACCTTACAGACTCTCAGAGCTTTAAAATTCTCCAAAAGTTAATGTCATTTGCGGTTTCTGTCAACTTAACTTGACTTTAACTTCTACCACAAAGACTCGGGAGATAAATTGAAAAGAAGTATACATTTATTGACAGCTCAGCAAGCATAAATTTATGAGTTCTTTGGCGTAGGCCCCATCCTTAGTGAGGAAAGCAAGGTTAGCCGAATCTGCATGTCCCGTCTGAGATGAAGGCAGGGGCACAGCCGCCCCCCTGGAGGTACTGTAAGGAGGGGACCATCCTGGTGGTGGTGATGGGAAGGATGGAGGGGAAGTTACCATCTTGGTGGTGGTTGGGGAGGACGGAGGTGAATGGCAGCGACAGCATCTGCGAACTCAGACAAGTGTTAAAGGTATAGCGGAGGATTTTCTTTTTCCGGGTGGGTAGTCTATACTATTGGTCCACCTAAGTGTCAATCATTCTGGCGATATGTTTACGTAAGGCCGTCGTACGTGCTCATCTCTATGTAGTTTTCACTTTCAGGTGTATTATGTTGGAGTTACGGTTTCAGCCATTCCTTTGAAAATGACTGAGGGTCAAAAGAGAAAAAAATGTATACGAAGTGTATGATAAGAAGAGAAAGGCCACAGAATATAGAAACAAGACCAGAGTGATTTTGGGTGAATATCACACGCTGGCGTGCACTAAAAGCACAGGTTGGGCTTCTCACTGATGCCGCAGTCGTGAAGATTCTACTAGACAGGTAAAGTTTGTCATGCTATTTGGAGAAATCCATTTAAAATCACTAGTAAAAGTTAATGCAAGCGACTTAGCAATGCTAGCCCTGGCACAAGTCATGCACCGCATAGACACGGTAAACATCTCAATTTGTCTAAAGTAGCCTTTTGACCAAATGGTAAATGGTATCGCGCTGAAATATTCTAAAACCGTGTGTGTTCATATTCTAAAACCGTGTGTGTTTATTATTACACAAACGCAACAAGCTACTTCTCCATATGCAACTATGTATAAAAATAACGTAGCCTATTAATACCTACGTATTAACAATGAGACATATTAGGTTAAGGACCAACGTAATAGCACTGCTCATATGTTGCCATGTAACATAATTGCGATTTGGAAAATAGTTTCCTCAGAACGTATTTCGTGTGATACAGGGTTGCACATATCATGTCTTGAGTCCTCGGTCACTCAACCGATCAGTATAATAAGTAAATAAAACATGGAAGGGCATTTGACATGTTGTCTTTTTTATGAATGTTTTTGAGTTAGTTTATAATTTGCAACATAATTGTGCAAGGCGTAATAGGCGTTCCCTCTCGGGAGCAAGAGTGTTGTGTTTGTGCATTTGCATTTTTTAAAAAAAAATTGGAGAGGGCGGGTCTTCCCTAAATTTCGGAAAGATCCTCCGCTATACCTTTAAGTACCAATCTTTTATACTGTGACTGTGGGTTAGTTCACCCAAAAATGAAAATTCTGTCAGTATTTACTCACCCTCATGTTGTTCCAAACCTCTATGTGTTTATTTGTTCTGCTGAACACAAAGGAATATATTTGGAAGAATGTTTTAATCAAACAGATCTCATTCCCCATTGACTACCATAGTAGGAAAAAATACATGGGGGGGTGGGGGGGGGGGGGGGGTGTAGTTTGATAGTCTTTGATATTGTATGCAGTAGTGTGTATGACTGAAATGCTAGGCCATTACCTGAAGAAAACAACCATGTTTAAGCAACAACAACACAGTAGATTATTGTTCTAGCAATGCCAAGGTCATGGGTTTGATTACCATGGAATACCTGAACTCATAATGTGTATGCAATGTAAGTTGCTTAAGTTGATAAAAGGGTCAAATATCTAAACGTAAATGTAGGTTTTGGTACTATATTAATTACTGCATATGATGGCTGTTAGTTGCTAGGGCATTCTGCCTGGGTTTTACTAGATTTTGAAGTCATTTTTGGGGATATTTGATTTCACCATTCTGAGAAAACAGAACAGCGCTTGTACTTTTCACAGTGTAAATAGATTAAAAAAAATCACAAAGGGGTCAATATTTTTGTAACCCTCTCTTAACCAAATATAATCAATAAAAAGTGATTGCCTTTAAGCCAATACAAATAATACAGTGCTGTAATGATGAAACTGATTAATACTAAATTTCCTGGGAAAACATTGGTCAATATAATTTGGAATGTTGGTAATCATCTGTTTCACAGTCTGCTCATTATGTTGCACCTTCGATTTGTTTGGTTGCATTATCCACTGTTAATTACCAGGGCAGATTAATTAGATGAATGGTTGAGATGAGAGAGTGTGTCTTTAACCTCTCCTGAGGGGAATCACAGCTTATGGAAGTTCCTCATGATGAGGACCGACAGTCCCAGTCTGTGTCTTTAGAATTCATAATGTTGTCGTTAGACTTTAACATGATCCTTCTTTTCTCCACACAGTAACCAGTTTTTGAAACTCTGTAGCAATAGTGTAGCTAAATTATTGATAAATAATATCCAGATGGAATCTCTGGACGTTTTACACATTTTATGCCCTGACTGGTAACACTTTATTTGAAGGGGTGTGCATAAGACTGACATGACACTGTCATGAACATGACATAACACCTGTCATGAACATGAAGGAGTCTTTATGAATGTTTATGACTGTTGTCATTAAGTGTCATTCGGTAAATTATGATGTTTAAAATGTCTTTGTTATGACAACATGACATTAACAAAGACAAAAATGTCTTTGTTATGACAACTTGACATTAACCAAGAAATCATAACCTACCACAAGTATGTCTTAACAGGTTTAATTATCAAACTTAAAGAAGTTATTTGGCTTTGTGTTAACATTACATTACCCTGTCATATGTGGTTGGTTTTGACTTTGGCTGTAATGACACCATTATAACTGTGTCATTAATATTTTACTTGTCCTCAAGTAAAGTGGAACACATTGTACTAGTTATAAAAATGTCATTAAGGATTATTACACAGTCAAATGCTTTAACAACAGTGTCATTAATGTTTTCCCTTACCTCAAGTAAAGTGGAACACGTTGGACTAGTTATGATTTCTTGGTTAATGTCAAGTTGTCATAACAAAGACATTTCTGTCTTTGTTAATGACAGGCAGTGGTGGAGGAAGTACCTTATCTCAGTACTTAAGTAAAAGTACAAATAACCAGATAAATATTTACTTTAGTAAAAGTAGAAGTAATACAATGACAACCATACTTAAGTAAAAAAGTACCTTATTTTAAAAGTACTTTAAGTATTAAAAGTAAAAGTACTTGCATAATTTATTTTCTTAATGTCTATTGTCTAATGATTAATAAAACATTTAATTCTAACTCTTTCAACCTAATATTCCTATAATGATCAATAATGATGGAAAAAAAATGTCACCATTTCTGAAACAAGCTTGCAATTAGGCAATATACACATCATGCTTATTCTTACTATATGTTAATAACTATGGCAGTAAACGCGATTAATTTATGGTGTAATTCTGAACCTCTTGGCTTGCCATAATCCTAACCATATTACACACGGTGCGTTTCCTATGCACGTAAAAACTAATTTTCGTGTATAAATTGCACTATAAACGCACTGCGTGCGAGACGCATTTAGTGTGACCGGGTTGATGCATCTATGGCAACTAAACGTCACTGGTGAGACAAACGTGCAACGGACAGACGGTCAGATTACGTTTTGGCAGGGGAAAACTGATCAGAAAATGTAACGAAAATGTAACAGAAGTTGTAGAAATGTAGTGGAGTAGAAAGTATAATAATTGCTGCAAAATGTAACGAAGTAAAAGTAAAAAGTATGCTCTATTTATTCTACTTAAGTAAAGTAAAGATACGTGAAAAATGTACTTAAGTAAAGTAACGAAGTATTTGTACTTCGTTACATTCCACCACTGATGACAGGTTATCATAATCAAGACATTTTTGTCTTGGTTAATGTCAAGTTGTCATAATCAAGACATTTTAAACAATGTCAACTTTGCATTAAAAGTGTCATAATTTACCGAATGACACATTCATAAAGACTCCTTCATGTTCATGACAGGTGTTATGTCATGTTTATGACACTGTCATGTCATTCTTATGCACACCCCTTCAAATAAAGTGTTACCCACTGACTTTTTGGGAAAATATGCAGAATTACAAGTGAATGGCGGGCCTTCCATTTGACTTTTTGTGTGGGCGTGCTTATATGGCACTATACTATAGTGATAGTTATCTCTAAAACTCAACCCAATCTGCTCAATTTTGCTTGACAAATTCCTCCAGAGTACAGCGTCCTCTAACAATCCTCTCTCACAGACACAAGTCTCTTATCTCTCAAGGCTAATTTCAAGCCACGCTAACAGCACTGTCTCACTCAACACTTGTTGTAGCTCTAGATCTGCTGCTGTTGACGGTTCAACAGCCGCCCGCCCCTCCCATCATCCTCCTGGGGTGACAATCCGGCCATTGTGCCCCCCGTTCACCCCCTCCACACGGGGACCCTCCCCTCTCTGCTATGAGCTATATTACTTTGACCTCTCCCCATCAATCAGATTCAATTGGATAATGATCTGTAATCACTTTCTTTCAGGGGAGTCTATAAAATGGAGCAGGGCTTCTGCCCCTCCTGGGAGACCCCCTTCTGCTCACTCCCATTTGATCTGACGCGCCTCCTTTCAGAGCCTTTATATACCCCCGCGACATCGGCCGCCCCGCACAGCCACCACAGCGGCTGCCCGTCTAAGCGCCCTCTGTAGAACGATGGGGAGGGTTAAGAGGGGACAAGGAAGAACCCTGCAGGGGGTGTCGTAAGCCTGAGGCTGTTAAAACTACCCCTTTATTAGAATGAGCTGCCCTGCATGGATAGTGAGCGAGAGAGAGAGAGAGAGAGAGAGAGAGAGAGAGAGAGAGAGAGAGAGAGAGAGAGAGAGAGAGAGAGAGATAATGATTCTTAATGAAGTTCTGGACCTGCGAATCAAATCTGGATAGTTCAGAAATCATCTAGTTTTAGAAGCAAAAGCGATTCTATGAAAATTACAAATGCTTGCAAATCCAAACTATTACACTGCATTTCCAATAGATGACTTACAAAAAAAAAAAAAAAAAAAAATGTAGAAATCTCTTACACTTGACCAAATGGCCTATGGTCATTTGAAGATTCTCAATAAAGTTTATGAACGTTGTAGAGAATTTTAATAAAACTAACTTTTCTTTGCAGGTCCAAACCTCTGACCCAGCTCTCTGAGATAACGTTCACAATGTCTCGCTGTGATCCGCCGGGAGAGGGCTTTGTGTTTCAAATGTAAAATACACGCATGCATTTACGCAGTTCAAGAAGCGAACAGACCCAATATGCTTTAAACCTCCATCACTGCGGCAGGGTTTTGTCCAACCCCTTCTGCACCCTTGACTACACATAAAACAACTCTTCAGATATAAGTAAGAGCTGCATAATGTGGTCATGAATAGAGTGATATTTCTCTTCATTATTTTGGGAG
This sequence comes from Cyprinella venusta, assembly GCA_038021265.1. Taxonomy (NCBI): domain Eukaryota; kingdom Metazoa; phylum Chordata; class Actinopteri; order Cypriniformes; family Leuciscidae; genus Cyprinella; species Cyprinella venusta. The sequence goes on along the minus strand of CM075884.1, from coordinate 10,631,595 downwards.
TCCATTCTTCGGCGAGTGTAGTGCCTCTCCACGCAGAGAGCATATGCCTTTTGTAAGCATGGCACCATGTGAAGCAGGCCCAGATGGAGTTAGCCTCCCCATCAATGCAGGACAATAGGGAATGGAAATCAAAGTTAAAGGGGTGCATCCAACCCCATTTAGCCCAGACAAAAGCTGCTTGTAGGGGGTGAGTGTCGGGGAGGGGCTGGGCGGTCGCAGGAACACGTCACACACCATAAAACTCCTTCCTCAACTGCCCACTGTGTCAAAGAGGCGATAGAGACATGCTGATGGGCGGAAAACACCCGCAAACAAGAAAAGGAAAACATGGAGTGATGTTGAGGACGCCTCCATCTCTCTCTCTTCCTAACTTGCAGCCTGTCTGGTCAGATGAGTCAGTGTAATTTTGATGTTCTTGCTCTTGATGAAGCAGGAAACTTTCGCACAATGTGTGTATTAGCCACGCACAGCCAATTAGGACAAAGTGAAGGGTCATATCTATAGTTGCCTAGCAATGGTTTGCAATAGATTAATAGAGGAAGTTTGCTAAGCCAGAAAGGAAATAACAAAGTGCACATCCTGTTGTTGGCATGGATGCTTGCTTTGAACGTGCTGCTTTGAGACTTATAAAACAGTGTGTGTTAGTTAAAGGCTGGAGATCAGCTCTCATTAAAATAACAGTTTCCTTACACACGGACTCACACTGTGTGTAAGTCTGTCTTAATAGAGATCCATTAAACTGACAACACATCAGCTGGGATAGATGAGCCAAATGTCCAAAGATTTGATTTTCTGTCTCGCCATGACATGGCTTTAGGGTATTAGTTCATTTAAAGATGCTAATCATAAGTCAATAATGCCAATAGAAGCATTGGAAATGATTGGTTGAAGATGGAGCTACTTAAGTTTCAGAAATTCACATACTATTTTTTTTATTTATTTATTTTTTTTTACTTGACTTAGTCTAGGGAAACCAGATTATTGACTGTTGGCAGATAGTCTGACAAGGCAACTTATTCTTGCCAAGATTCAACACTTTTACAGGAAGACACGGACTGGTTGGTAAAGTGACCATCTGAAGTTTGTTTTGCTTTTATGTGTTAGGAGTGAGTAAAAAGATCACTGATACCAACTCATAGTGGGTAAAATTAACCATGTTGGTATGTTCAGAAAACACTAAAGAAATTAGAGGAAGTTTATGTAGACTATTTTTTATTAGATTTTATATCCATTTAAAGACAATTCATACTGATGATTTCCCAGACATAACTCTAAGCAGAATTGACGTTTTTTCTTATGAAAATATTGTTTACTCACTTATAGGTGTCTCAAACTGAACTTACATAAGAAAACCTGTGCACTCTGACTCCCAGATGTTACATAAAGCCAGACAATCAGATCACAGCCATATCTAAAAAGCTCTTGGCATTTTTGTGTGCGGTGTGCATTAGACAGTCAGTGAATAGACTGTGGGCGGCAAAGTTGGAATCCTGATCTTGTGATCTTGAGACCTCTGGATGACCAAATAATCATGGCCTTGGTCTGGGTCTCATTACTTTGTGTCTTGGTCCTGCTTTGGGTCTTGACTGTATGGTCTTGGACCACACTCTTTGTCCTGGATTCTATTTCAAACATAAGTATGCTATCTTCTCCATTCTTAAGAAGTTCATGAACATGTCTGCCATGTTTAGAAAAATGGGGGTTGCTGGTTGCACTATATTGCTCTTTAAATTTAAGTATATAAAACTATGTCTGCAAGAGAGACCCAATATTCAAAAGCTCGAGTGAATCAATGTTTTCAGGTTCAATTTATCTCCGAACATGGAAAGATGAGAGTACCAAAAGTTTATGTAATCTTCTAATTTGCTAGAACCACTCACGGTTTGAACACTAAAACAGAAATGTCAATTTGCAGGTGAACAACACATATTAGCAGTACATCACTGTTCATTCTTCTAGTCTGTGGAAACACACGGCCGATTTGCGCCAGGCTTGAGATCGCCAAGCTGACACAAGGCCCTGGCCTTAGAACATGAATCATTGTAGTGGAAAAGGGGTAAAACTTGTTCTGGGTCTTGGGGGGTCTTGTATGGGCTGGGTTCTACTATGAGTTAGGTATTGCTTAATGGTTTTAGAGACTGTGGTATTGGTCTGGATCTTAGGGCACCTGATATTATTTTAGAAAGTCTTAGAAGGTCTGTTCTTATGGTATTTTTGTTTGTCTGGGTCTAAGAAGGTCTGATATTTGTCAGGATCTTAGGTAGTTGAGTGCTGGTCTAGGTCTGGATCTTAGAGGGTATGGTTTTGGGCTGGGACTTAGGGGGTCTTGGTCGTGGTCCGTGAGTGTACTCCTAGAAGGCCAATATCTGCACAGATTTCCTCCAGCTTGCCCCAATACAGATCCCTGGTGGTTTCTAATAATGCTAAAGACCTCGATTAGTTTGTTCAAGTAAGTTTAATTACAGTTTTAGGTAAACTCTGCAAGACAATGGCCTACCAGGATCAGGATTGGACATCAAGCAATTGATCTCACCTCTAAATGTGTATCTCTTTCAGTCTTGAATCATGTAACTTCCAAATTATATGAGTACTAATGAGACATGAGTAGCCCTGAACTGACTGACGGTCATGTTTCCATCACTGCAACTTTGTATCATTAGTCAGAATGAAGTTATGTTGGACTCACTCACCTCAGTTGCCCTGTGGACCATCACACATCTGTCTTTCCTTTCCACTGAACTCATAATTTCTCTGTCTACTTGTGATGTGTTCTTGTGGAGTGACCACGTATAGATTTCTTGCATCAGTGAGTGTGCCAACTCAAACGGCATTTGCTGTTGTTCTTTAACCCCTTTGAATATTTGAGCTTGAGCAGTCATCGCTGAATCAGGTGTATAGGCCCATCAATCTCAGACAGCATGCTGACCCTCTTCAAAACATGTGAGTCCAATTAGAGCCGGACACACAGAAGTCTGACTGTAATTGGTGTGAATGCATTCCTACAAAATCATGGCAGCCTCTTCTGCTCCAACAGATAAAGTACCGCACAAACATCACTGAGAAAAAAAATGAGAAAATCATCTTCACAAATCACAGTGTTATTGTGGTACTATTAAGGGCATGCTACACATATGCACATAAAAAAAAAAAAAACATCCAAATGCACACTGAGATGCTCAGTCTGTGTTTGGTATCCACACACATTTTATTGCAATTAAGTTTTTATTTATTTATTTAATTATTTTTTTTTCACAATATAAAACATTTGATACGATCTTAAATAAATTATTCTTTGTGTTGGATTTTTTTATTGTAAATACTTTATAAGTCAATTCTCTATGGAAGCACATTTGTGCCACATACAAAAAAATCATACTTTAGTAAATCAAAATTATAATTAAAAATCATATTGGTCCCGCTTTATATTAAGTGGCTTTACGTACTATGTACTTACATTGAACAATAAGTACAATGTATTATCGTGTTGCTGTTGTATTGTAAAACACTTTTGCTGCTATTGAGGTGTGATAGGGGTAAGGTTAGGGACAGGTGTGGTGGTATGTGTCGGTTTAAGGGTAGGTTAAGGTGTGAGGGGAGGGTCAACTGTAATTACAAATGTAATTACATAAAGTAATTATAGCTATAATTACATGCTGGTATTTTTAAAATATAAGTACAATGTAAAAACATGTATGTACACAATAAGTCCATTGTATCAAATTATTAATTTCAATGTAAGTATATAGTACTTAAAGCCACTTAATCCTTTGTCATAATTAGTGTATGCTTTTATTTCATAGTTTTGACTTTTTCGAAATTATGACATACAACACAATTAGACATATGGTGGAAATGGGCTTCCATAGTTTTCTTCAAGTTCACAACAGGTGTCATTGCAGAGTAACAGGTTTATTTCATCAAGTCACATGGAAAAAATACAAAATAAAAACACATATTCATAGCCAATAAGAACATATTTGATGTTTCATATGCAGTTTTGAGGAGTGGGATTTTGGAATTTAGATTTCACAGTGGATGGTGAGTGGGACACACAAAAAAATGTCCTGTCCCTCAAATTGGTTGTGACTGGAGTGGTTGTGACTCGAGAGGAGTGGTTGTGAAAAACTCAAATTTGCTCAGAATTATAGCTTTTTGCTTTATCTCATCACACCTGATTAGGAAACAATGTGTAAGTGTCCAAATATTTTTGGGGGACCACTGTATAAAGAACCTTTGCAATAACAACACAGTCTCATCCCAAAAAGTCATATAACTGACGTCTTGGGACGTCTTTTGACCATACGTCAATATCCGCCTTTTTAGGGCCCCCTTAAACGTCGGTAGATGGCGATCCTGGGCCGTCATACTGACGCTTAACCTTTAACGTCAGTTAGGTGACGGGTTAGGTTTAGGGTTAGGTTTAGGTTTGGGGTTAAGTTAGGATCTCATAACCTCATCTACCGACGTTTAAGGGGGCCCTAAAATGGCAAATATTGACAAATGGTCAAAAAACGTCCCAAAAAGTCAGTTTTATGACGTCTTGGGGTGAGACTGCGCTGGTCTAAAGTGGACTATCGAAATAGAGTGGAACCTTTGTAATTTTGTGAAGAAATTTCATTACACTTTATTTCGATAGTCACTTTAGAAGTTCTACAAATTATAAGTAACTTTTCAACTACATGTCAAGTAACTTTCATTAGAGTATTAGTATATTATAGTAGACTGTCAGTAGACTGTTAGGTTATGGTTAGGTGTTAGGCTTTGGAGAAGTAAGGAGAATAAGTTTACCTGTAGTCGCCAAGTTACTTATAGTCATTTGAATGTCTGTTGGGGGACCAAAAAAAAATAAAGTGTTAGCAGATATTAAGCTGACAGTCTACTGATACTCTAATGACAGTTAGCTGACATGTAGTTGAAAAGTTACTTATAGTTAGTAGAATGACTAAAGTGGACTATCGAAATAAAGTGTTACCAGAAATTCAAACAATAATACTTTTTTTTGTGGCTCTTTAATGTGTTTTGACAGTAGCGCCTCAGTTCAAGCGGCACATTAACCGATCTAGGTTAACCGAACAATCTCTTCCTACTAGCTATACCACAAAATAAACCTGAATAAACATAAAATGGTATGTTGTTTAAACCACAAAGACGTTAACACACAACATTTTTCAAGTCCAAGTCCAAGTCCACCGACGTTAAGTAACTCTCCTGTCTGGTTTGTTTCTTGGACAAAATGGCAGATTCGCCAGTCATTCGAAAACTCCCAGCGAAAGGTGAACTGCTGTGTAAACAATAAACGATGAAAGCAATAAAATGTCATCTGTCCAAATCTCATCTGCTCGCCCACAGTCACTGTCCAATCAGTATGCTTGCTCATCCTAAATGACATCTCCCTGAGAACATGAGAGCTAATGAAATAACCATCAGTCTGTCATTAGAGGGCCCGGCCAAAGCTCATGCAGCACCTGTGCAGCACTGCGGGACTCTACACCCACTCTGTGTGTGTATGTATGCAGGGATGCATGTTTGCATAATTTGGAGCGACAGACAAAAGATCTATTCTTGCCCTTTTCCCTCCATGACTCTTCTTGCCCCTCACACTAAGGCAATCGCAAGACCTCGTGAGAGCGCGGAGCACATGAACCTGCTGACCGCATGTGATGCTGCCACTGCAGCTCATCTTCACCGATTTACCAGATATTGCTAAGAAATAGTTGCCCGCCTTGTTTCTCCCTCTTCTTCGCTGTGTGTAAGCTGACAGCAGATGGTGTTTTAATAAAGTCCAGTAGGAATATGTGTGTGTGTAAACAGACAGCGTAGTGCCAGCTTAGTAATTGCTGGGCACTCTTACAGAGCACAGACAAACTGAGGCGAGGAGGATTCCAGCAATCACACACACGCAGATATTCCTACCCACACACACACACACACACTCACACCTTGCAGCTGTAGCCAAAAAAGCGCAGCTGCCGCTGGGAGACGGGGAGAGAGTTAGAGAAGGAAATATAGACTGAGAGAGGGTGAGTCTGCGCTTTAGGCCAGCGCGTCGGCCCCTGATGGCTCCGCTGGCTGAGACCCAGCTTGGGTCGGCCCCTCCGACTCGCTGCAGAATGCTTTCCTGTGCTCCTCACGAGTGTGTGAATGATCCCGTTCCAATACATAAATGACAAAACCACTGCAATTCACAGCTTCTCTTAAAAAAAAAAGAAGAAGTCTTGTTGGACAATGTGTTTAGTCCTGCCAGGTCAGGTACGTCTAATCCATATATGCAGTGTTCAGTGTTGTGCAAGTTACTTCCAAACTGTAATACATTAGGTATTACTTGTTACTGTTATTTAAAAGTAATTCATTACCTTACAATATTACTGTCTCAGAATTGTAATGCGTTACATTACTCATGTATTACTTTTGAGTTACTTTCACCAAAATAACTAAGCAGAACTTAACTTTGGGGCTGTAACGATATGCAATAAGAAACCGAAATCGCGATTCGCCACACGACTCAGATTCACGAACCTACAGAATCGCGACACACCTCTTCCAACTCCAGCGTTATTCTCCTTACCGTCCAGATCCAATGCTGCCTTATCTTTAAATTAGGCTATTAGTATTATTTGAAGTTAACATTATAAAATACGTAGACCTACACCACAAAACTAGTTGAGGATAAATTATTTAAAATTGGGGAAGTCCAGCATTATGGACATGACATTTGCAGTCAAAATTTGAAATAAAAATTCTCAGAAAATACATGTATTGAAACGTATATAGGCTACTTCCTTAAAGGACTCCAGACATTAGACAAATATCAGTCTTTGTTTTATTTTTAATAGGGAAAAGACACACATTCATGCGTGACAAAAAAAAATAGGAGGCAAAATATATTTTTTGTAATTCTGTTAATTACACTGCGCAAATCGGATGAGGAAGGGTTGGCTCTCCAGTCTCCATAGAACTTAAAATATTCATTTTATTTTAGTTTTCGTGTTCGCATTTATGAGGAAAAACAATGTTACAGACGTGACCGCTCTGAACTGGCACTAAAAGACTGCTTTAAAACTTTCACATAGTCTGTTGCCTTTAAGAAGTAAAAGCAGACAATACACTGTAATACAAGCCTCACTGAACATGTAACGAGTAAAATATTACTGAAAATTGATTAGTAATGCCTTACACTACTGCGTTACAGCAAAAAGTAATATGTTACTGTAATGTATTACTTTTGTAATGCGTTACTCCCAACACTGGCAGTGTTTTGGTTTCTCACATTCCAGGTTTTGACCTCACAGTCTAAGGGCCTTATTTTAACGATCTAAGCACATGGTCTAAAGCGCACGGAGCGAGAGCACTTTGGGTGTGTCCGAATCCACTTTTGCTATAGTTTAACGACGGGAAAAATGGTCGGCGGGTCTAAACAGGTTGTCCCTGTTCTCTTGATGAGTAATGGGTGTGTTTTGGGCGTAACGTGCAATAAACTAATAAAGTCTCATCTCCCATTGCCTTTAAAAGCCAGTTGTGCTCGCGCCATGGCGGCTATTTACATAGTATAATTTACAAGCAAAAAAAAACTTAACACTCCAGAGAGCAAACAGTGCTCGGCTCGTGCGAGAGGAGACCATCTACGGGACAAGCCGGATTCCACCATATCTTTAGGGACGCAATAATAATCTTTTACATTGTAATCCTTTTATTTTTAATATTAAATTTCAGACCAGCACGCCCATGGGCGCACAAATAGGCATGAAGGCATTTGCTATTTAAACCACATGGCGCAGGACTTAAAAATGATAACTGTGTCAGGCTGAAACTAGCAAAAAACACTTGCGTAGCACTGTGCCAGGTATATGATAGGGCCCTAACTCTACATCACCTCAACACACAAACACAAACCTGTACACACAATAATCCTCTGTAATGGATCTGTTTGTTTGTGCTTGCGCTTGATTTGTTGGGTTTTTACATGTTAGGGAGCGGCAGCATTTTATCATGTGCCTGCAGGCCTGCCTGTCACTCGCTGCAATGACACCTCCAGCTTTCCCTTCTACTGCAGTTTGTTTTCCGTATTACTTCTATAAAACACAGGTTAAGATAGCAACAGGTTATTTAGAACTGCTTCTAAAACAGGTAAACACAAAGCCAAGTGCATTTGCAGACACATTAAACTGCGTCCCTTATTTTAAAATCAACCCTGTTACACCATAATGCCCATATTATTACTTGTGACTTGTGATGATTACTTGTGATTACTTGTGACCCAGGAAAGTAAAATCATGTGGATAATTTCTAATTTTCACTTTTTTATTGGTGACAAAATTCAGTCACCCAAGTCTTTCTTTCTCATAACAGGCTTTTCTTTTTTTTTAACGCCACTACAAGTATATTTTGTTTGAATATCTGAACATCCACCATATCAAAAGACAGCTGCTCTTAAACAACAACAACAACAACAAAATTTTTCTAGCTTCATTCATTCTCTTTGATCAACACTCGAATGAGGGCAAGTTTCATTAAAAAGAAACATTTTGAACAAAAGGCTACATACATTTTTTTTTCTCAAAGGCTAGATCCTAGGATTGGATTCATAACGATGATCAAAACATAGATGGAGCAGATCGCTTTCATCAACAACCCCAAAGCTTTCACAGTCCTATACATCTCCCTGGATCGACATTTCATTCGTTAGCGTTAGGCAGGTTTGATTTATATGCTGTTTTATGTTTGATGATATTATTTTACATGTGCATAAGCAATGCATTTATCACTTGTTTATGATTCCTTTTCACCTGGTTTAATCTGGAAAAACTGTCCTCTTTCAAAGGAGGTAGCGCCATATTACAGCGTATAACAATAAAAGAAGCGTCGGGAAGTGTCATGTCATACATGATGTAGAATTCCATCAGTAGTGGGGAAAGAGTGTTTCGGTAACACTTTATTTCGATAGTCCACTTTAGACATTCTACTAACTATAAGTCACTTTTCAACTACATGTCAACTAACTGTCATTAGAGTATTAGTAGACTGTCAGCTTAATATCTGGTAACACTTTATTTTGTTGGTCCCCCAACAGACATTCAACTGACTATAAGTAACTTGGTGACTACAAGTAAACTTATTCTCCTAACCCAAAGCCTAACACCTAACCATAACTTAACAGTCTACTGACAGTCTGCTATAATATACTAATACTCAAATGAGAGTTAGTTGACACATAGTTGAAAAGTTACTTATAATTAGTAGAACGTCTAAAGTGACTATCGAAATAAAGTGTAACCAGTGTTTTTGTCTTATCCTGAACCAATACGGAACACCTATAATAAGTGTTTATATTCAGATATATTTTAGACTGGGCGGGACGACAACCAGGGGTGCATTTCCCGAAAGAATCGTTAGCCAACTATGGTCGCAAGTTGGTCGCAATTTTCATTGAACTCTATTGGGAACGACGTAACTTGCGACCATAGTTGGCTAACGATGCCCCAGAATAGTCTGCATGACTCGCAATTATCATAAACAGAAAGGAGTAGCTGCTCCGGCTACAATGTTCTTCCACAAGACTCATGCTGTTTTTGTTTAACCATTAGAGTACTGAAAGTGCAATGTGATCTCATGAGAATACGTATGTATTTGTACGTAAAGTATAGTTCTATCATACGTACATTTATTTACGTTTTATACGCGCAGAAACGTATAATACTGATGTTTACTGTACTAAAACGTAAAATACTTACTTATTGACAGCACAAAAACGTAATTTCTTTACGTATGAACAAATCTACCAACATACTCATTTTTACGTATCACTATTTATGCATATTAAAATCGTAGCATTATGTTTCGACGCTATTGCATTCAACTGTCTTATTAATTAAGTTTTCAGTCACATTTATTAATATAATACTAATAAATATTAACATTTTGGTTGTTTCGCCTGCATGGTGTTAAACAATACACTACAAAACCTTAAAAATACATTCTTTACTCGTTTAACCATTTTGTAGTTTATTTACCGTGAGACACAGAAAGCGTTTTCTCCTAAAGCACAGCATAAATTCACAAAAGACATCAATTTTATTAGTTTGATGTAATCCAAATCTTTAGAATCCATAGCCTACGTTGTTTGTAAGAAACAACTCCTAATTCAGCCTTTTATCCAGTCATGATCTTCGTCTCCATTCTCAGCGACTGTACACGTCAAATCCCGCGCTGGTGATGATGAATTCAAATTCCAAAATTGCGCCCTTGAGAAGCGCTACGTCATGTTTTACGGCAGTGATATCAAATGTTCATTGGCTCTTCCCTGCTTCGTCACAGATTGCGACGCTTTGAGTCGGTGATTCATTTGAAATGGTGCGAACCGAAGCCGGATTAACATTTTCATGGATTATTAATTTAAATTCTGCTCTGTACTTCATGCAAAACTATTACAATACTGCCAGAGAGGACTGGAACGCATATGCGACTACAACGCATCATCGTGTGAACGGCTTTTGGTACCGGTTTTGATTTTTTCGCATTAAATACATTATTGTGATTATACTTGTCTGTTAGTTATGTTTTTCTTCATAATTGTAGTCTACATAGTTTTAAGGAATTGTTATGGGTAGGTTTAGGGTTAGGATTGGTGGCTCAAAATGTATTTTAATTATTAATAAATAACAATAAATATATATTTTTGGTAACACTTTATTTCGATAGTCCACTTAAGACATTCTACTAACTATAAGTAACTTTCAACTACATGTCAACTAACTGTCATTAGAGTATTAGTAGACTGTCAGCTTAATATCTGCTAACACTTTATTTTGTTGGTCCCCCAACAGATATTCAACTGACTATAAGTAACTTGTCAACTACAAGTAAACGAATTCTCCTAACCCAAAGCCTAACATCTAACCATAACCTAACAGTCTACTGACAGTCTACTATAATATACAAATACTCTAATGAGAGTTAGTTGACATGTAGTTGAAAAGTTACTTATAATTAGTAGAATGTCTAAAATGACTATCGAAATAAAGTGTAACCATATTTTTTAATAAAACCATTCCCCAACACATCTGTCCATTACGTTTTTCCCGTTTGATATTCTGTATAAAATGGGTATGTTTAGGTTTGGGATTACAGTTAAGGGATCTTACATTTATCTATAAAATGGTAAAAAGGGAAATTATACAGATATCTTTATGATATAGAATATACGTAAATAGTTAACGTTTTGTAGCTGTAAAAACGTAATAATGTTATGTTTAAATGTTGCAGATACGTCCATATTATACATTTCAGCTTCTATCCAAACGTACTAAAAAGTATGTTTTCTATCTTTGCAAAAAAAAAAAAAAAAAAACGTAAAATACCTACGTATTAACAATGAGACCAGGCTGGAAAGTTACAGAGTGTACCTTTAGTAATAACTACAACCAATGATTTTTTTTAACAGTTAGCAACCTGTTATGTTGTACAGATTATTTTATTCTTTATCGACTTATTCTTTATTTATTATATTATTTATTTATCCCTTTATTTTGGTCCTAATATTTGTTAATACGCTTTTTTTTTCAAATTGTTTTTCCTTATACATCACATAATTCTGTAAAAGATTGAACTACACTGAAGTTTTTTTTTTTTGTTTTTTTTTCAAAAACTGTAATATATTTTACATTCTTCTTTTTTATGTCAGTGTGTTACATCACATTTCTTTGTAATAATTTGTGAAATTTACTAATAATTTCGGAGTGAAAATAGTTTCAAAGTAAATCCTTCCAAATTGTATATGACTCCGTCTTTAAAAGCTACGGTGTCTGATGGCATTATTATTCCACACTTGTCGGGTTTACGACGAGCTAAAGCAAAAAAAAAAAAAAAAAAAAAAAAAAGTCTTGTTTTGGCAGAGTCTCAGATTTCAAATGGCATTAGTTACATTTTAATTACACCCCGGCCTGCTAAATGGGTGAGCATAGACAGGTAGTTGTGCATTAAATCCATACAAAATTGTAGAAACATTTGCCCAGAGGCCAAGACACAAACAGCATCAAATGCCTCTGACATTTTTGCTGATAAGCCCAAACTACTCATTCATGTTGAAACACAACTGTTTCACCTGACACACTGAACCATTCTCTGACCCCTCTCTCACACAGTTCTGGACCTGAGGAGTCCGTTGAGGGCCCCGTGGGCATGAGGGTTCAGGAGCTGGGCTAAAAGAACTTGAGTTATGAACGGGAGTTCTCTCTTCACCGGGAGCTGACAGGAGAACCATACCGCCGAGCTCTGGGGCTCTCTGAGGTAAGCAACCCATCTCCGTCACCAAGCCTGGCTTCTCTGACCCATCTATTCTCCTGTAGTCAGCTGCCCAGCAGGGTCAGGCCCGGAACATTAATCTTCAGCGGGCAAGAGGCGTGTTTGGGCAGCCAGAGAAGGCGAGGGTAAGGAGCGGCGTTCCTCTGTGTTTAAAGCGAAAGAAAAAGATGATTGTAAGTGGGTCAAAAGCTCCAGACCGGAGCAATAGCAGCTGCCCTGCAATCCTGCAGGAAACGTTCCTTGTACCTGCTGGTCTGAAGGAGCGTTTCCCTCGACCCAGCAAAGGAACGAGGACAGCTGGTCAGGGGCCGTGAGACGGACACTGCGGACACTTCCACGGCTAACCACAGGCATACATCCAGCGTTCCATGTCCATGAGGTTTTTGCTGTTATGATTTCCTCAGGCCACTGGCCAGCTACTGCAACTATGTCACAAAAGAAAAAAAAGGCTGGGAAAAGGTTGTGGTAGCGTTTTTATCCAACATGCATGGCACAACATATGTCTGGTCATTTACAGCATAACATATTTTCATTGTGTCAAACATTATGACATGATTAGCACTTCCATTTGCACTGTTTTACCATATCCCATCTGGTATTTTCTGGTAATCGCCAAAATGCTCATCTGTTCAAAAATAACAGGCCTTGTTTAAGAAACAAGATCAGGACAACTTTTCATGTACACCGTTTGCAAAACTATTGTCACATCGACTCAAGTTGCTGATTTAATGAATAAGTTAAATCCAATGTGAATTTAAAAGGTTTATAGATTTAAAAAACTAGAAAAACTTAAGAACTCTAGAGGTGTTATACAGTCTTTTTTTAAAATAAATTATATGTCAGAATACATGGCATATCTACACTAGATATGACTCTGCACTTCATCTATTGCAATTCCACTCTTTATTTATTTTTTATTTTTTAAATAACAGCAGAGATGAATTTGTGACCTGTGAGCATTTAAAGGGATACTCCTATTTTTTTTGGAAATAGGCTCATTTTACAATTCCCCAGAGTTAAACAGTTGGGTTTCACCGTTTTTGAATCCATTCAGCCAATTTTCTGAAATTTAGAAGAATACCAGTAACCAGACAGTTTCTGGTCTCATTGACTTCCATAGCAGGAAAAAAATATACTATGGAAGTCAATGAGACCAGAAACTGTCTGGTTACTGATATTCTTCTAAACATCAGAAAATCGGCTGAATGGATTCGAAAATGGTAAAACCCAACTGTTTAACTCTGGGGGAGTTGTAAAATGAGCCTATTTCCAAAAAAAGTGGAGTATCCCTTTAAGCATTGAAAGGTTATGGATTAACATTTTGTAACTATAACGCTTTGTGACGACAACAAAAATTTGACAAGTGAAAATAGCGTTTATTTATTTATTTAAACGCTTAGAAAGCATGATACATGGCTGAGAGAATGTCCAGAATATGCATAGCTGAAATCTCATTTAGGCTGTGTCTTAGTATCTTACTTTACTAGTATTCTAAAATTGACTGGAAGTTTAATTTACAAAACAAAAGAAGTCATTTTTGTTGTGGCAATTTATCAAGGAATGCCTCCAAAATGCATGTATCGCGAGTGTTTTTTTTAAAAAACACACTGTAATAGCCCTGCTCTACAACGCAGCAGTGCTTGGCGTCTCGTTGAGTTTAAAATTTTACGATTCATCATTCAAGTCAAATAAACAAAGACTGCTCAGGGCGCAGGATATAGTGACCAGTTAAATATTTTATGACAACATTTACCGTATAATGAAATTAACCAAGGCATATTTCACACAGAATTGGAGAGAGAAAGAACGGGGGAAATGTTATTCCGGTTTATTTTCTCAAAGCTGGATGAAAGGAGATGATGAGCAGGGTCCCAGAGGTCAGACACAATGTTAGATAATTACAGTCTTGAGTGATTGAGGTGAGCTGAAAGGCAAATGTTGACTAACGCCATAACCTTTTAACTTGTTAATCCCTGCTTTTCAGAAGAAGTGAAAACGTAGCCACTTGTTACCGTAGGCTAAATATGCCATCAGAGGGAAGTAAAGGAGGGAAAATACTTTCAACATATGATCCTGCTTGTTACCTCACCTAGCATTTCTATCATTAGCCCGCTAACACACGCCTTTGTTGCCAGATCTTTAAGAGCGATTATTATCAGAGGCTACAGTGATCTTATAATCCATGAATAAAACATGAAGCAGATCAAGACTTTAAACTAACTGTTGTAGTTAGTTAGTGTGTTTTATTTGTTGTTGTTGGTAGTGGTGTGGTGTGGTGTGGTGTGGCGTTGAGCTTTGTGCCAGAGCGTCAGAGCCTGCAGTCGCATGTGGATGTAATTTCAGCAGGATGTGTTTTACGCAAATCAAATAAAAGAGTCTGAAGAAAGAGAGAGAGGGAGAGAGAGAAGGGGGACAAGTTGTGGATAAAATATTCTAAGACACAGATGCATCAACAGCCATGAATACATGGATTGCAAAATACCTTCCCCATTTTAACAAACGAGGGATTGAATTTAAGTGTATTTTTCGTTTAATTGTAAGTTACATTATATGTTATCAATTGTATTGACATGGGTAATGACTACAGATTGGGGACTTTGTTCCCATTAGGAAAACAGCTCAAAAATTATATTAAATTGTGTGTCGTTTTTGTTTTTATGTAAAAATGTAGAAAGTGTTTTGTGATGGGCATGGTTTAGGGCATTGAAGAATATATATACTTTGTATAGAATAAAAATCATTATGTATATGAAATGTCCTCATAATGATATGAATACCTTTGTGTGTGTGTGTGTGTGTGTGTGTGTGTGTGTGTGTGTGTGTGTGTGTGTGTGTGTGTGTGCTCATATAGTGTGTGATTAACATCTGTCTCTGCTCTGATCTGGACGTATGAGGAACGCATCATCAAATACTGCTCCATAAAGCTGCTCTTCTGGAAGACACACAGACACACATTGTAATGTGGCTTTGTGTTTAGATAAATGTCGCCTATAGTTAATGTTTCATTGTCATTTCCCATCATTTTAATGCTAGGCTGCATATGGGATCAGAGAAGAGGAACAAATAAAATGCTGAGACTGAGACCACTAGTCTTAGGCCTATAACATAGGAAAAAAAAAAAAAAAACATGGAAAGATTAGATAATTAAATAATTTGGTCATGAGTGAACAGGAAATATTGGAGATCATATTCACCTTAGTTTTAACGTAAGAGTGGGTCTGACCATGTGTAAATTGAATGTGTTTAGGCTTCCGGTCTAATCTGCTTCCCAATATTTTATTTATATTTATTACTGTACAAAAACTTTTAAAAAATGTCCATTGTGCTGCTTGATAATACAAACTGTTATTTGTTTTCAATATTATTTTTGTTTATTACCGTAATCATCAACACACTGCTGAAGCTCAAATGATTTTACCATTTACTGCATTGTGTTTTTATTCCTCCAGTTATTTACATAAAGTGTCGAATGAATCGGAAGTTCACACTCATTCACAGAAAATAACTTTCTTCGCTGTTGCCAAATAATGTGAATTGAGAGCACAGTGTAAGACCTTGAGAAATTCTAGAGGAGAAACCTGAGATTACAGGGGTCTTCTTCGCATTAGAAATATCTGAATTTTATTTAGCCATTTTATCCCATTTCTATTTATGAGAGACAACTAAGATATTAAACAGATGTAATTGGCTCTATGCACAGCTCCACTACTTCCTGAACTTCAGCCAGGTTCTTGTTACCTGTCTGGCATTATTGGACACATTGATTAATTCAGGTGTGTTTGATTATTGTTGCCGTGACTACTGAGGTCAAGCACACCTGAATTAATCAAATTGTCCAATAATGGTATACAGGAAACAAGGAGCTGGATGAAGTTCAGGAAGTAGTGCAGTTGTGCATAGAGCCCATTTACTCATGTCATTCTATATTACATTCTTTCTTCCATAGAACAGAAAGGGAGGTATTTTGAAGAAGGTGCAAGCTGCTCTTTTCCCTACAATACAATTGAATAGTGATTCACATTGAAAATCTTCACAAAGGATCTTAAATCACAGTACAATCATCCAAATATGTAGTCCATGTAATTTGGAACATCATTTCAAGTCTAGTCTAATAAACCACACTGCTTTGTATAAGCGGCAGACTGAAATTTAATAATGAGTTTCAGAAGGAAAGTTTGGAAGTTAGGAATTACATGAATGTGAGTAAATGACATTTTGGGGGAAAATATGCCTGAAAGCAACTTGATGTTTAATTGGGAAATGTACTCATAGTAAGCACTAACAACTGGAATAAAATATATAAAGTGATAAGTGATATATATATATATATATATATATATATATATATATATATATATATATATATAATGTTAATATCATTTATAAGCCAGATAAGGAGCGACTTTCTGACATCACAGTGAATAAGATGGCACGTTATCCTGCCAATCCCTCGTGTGTCACATCTGCCTGTCTGTCTATGAGAGTTCATCTAGATTAGGAAGGTGACACTGTCAATCTAATCCATCTTCTTGTCCTTGCACAAGTGTGTGTGTGTGGGTGTGGGTGTGTGTGAAATGCAAATTTTCATTGTTGCGATAAAAATAAATAGACTAGCCAAGGACCGTAGGGTGTGTGTGTGTGCGCATGTGTGCATCACCTTTATGGGCAGTGACAGGCGCTCATCACTGTCGGCCGTTTGTGAGCTGAGCTTTGATGCGGGTGACTGTAACTGCGAGCGAACGGCATCGATGGATTCATGTTGACAAGCCTCATATTCAAGGGCACATTGAAGCTCATCGGGAAACTTTTACTCCAGTTTAATTGTTTCCCAGTAGGTGGAGAGATCCAAACATTTGACTGGTTACAGTTTTAGATTTCTTAATGCCTTCTATAGAGATTTAGACAAGATCTCAACTTAAACTGTGCTCAGATGTTTGAGTGCCCAGATCCCAAAGTCTGCACCCGAAACTGTGAACTTACTGTATAATCTCAAGCATTTCTCACTAAACTCTTTCATAACCAAAAGATCTCAGCTAATCTCCACATGAGTTATTACTCTTTACCCCAACTGTATGCCAACAATTGCTTCATTTAAATTGGTATTATTATTATTATTATTATTATTATTATTAAATGTTTATTTCAGATATAATTTGTGACAACGTCAATTATTTTTAATTATTTATTTTTTTAATTGTGTTTTTCATATTTCAATAAATCCCAAAAAATATTATGTGAGCATTATGTGTAGGAATGAGTAATTTTAATGTTGCTTATTAACCTTGTTTTGTTTGAAATCCCCACATCTCCAAACCCACTAACTTTCATTATGTGAAACTATTTACAAAAGGACGATTTAGACCAGTGAAGAACCTTTCTTTTCTTGTCTTTTCTTTTCTTTACCATGTTTGCATGGGATCTGCTTTAGTCTGATAGATTGTGAGAGACATTAGCGTTAAGGACCGATAGGACTGCCGCAATTGTTAAATGTGGCCACTCTCCGCAAGAGAAAGCAAAGACAGACAGCTAGAGATGGCTGGAGAGAGTGTGGGGGGTTGGGTAGTTCTCTGTTGTGTAGTTTTACTCTAGAATGGAAGATGTGTGTCACTAGGTGGCGCTTTAGTACAGTCGTCTACCCCACGGCACACCAGACACTCACTCAAACAAAGCCTGAGCAATATTCAACAATAACACAAACACACACACACACACACACACGTTCCTCAGCATCACAGCCTCTACATGTTACAGACATACTCGTGGTTTTCAACTAACACGGGGATGTAAGTGATGTTCATCTTACGAAAGAGAGCAATCAATATTGCACACATACACACAAACAAGTCTATTTTATTGATCATTATTCAGTGCAAGGTCCAGCCGCGCATACACATGGACCAACGCAACACAAAGCAAAATGAGCAGTGCAGCTCCGCTTGTGTGATGAAAATGCATCAGTTCTGGACAGATGACACTTACCTGAAGGCCGTAGAGAGAGCGAGAGAGAGAAAGCCAGTGCACAAACCCTCACCTGCCCTCAGGACAAGAGAGATGCACAGATACCGAGACGAGAAACAAAAGAGCGAAAATCAAATGATACAGAGATGTAAACCGATCGTGACGTGTTAGCTGTAGTGTGCGCAGGGTTCGGGCTCTGTCAGATATCTTTAACAAAGTGGCCCGTGCTGCGGTCGACATCAGCGCTCTCCGGGAAGTTAGTGTGCTTGGTTGCACTGGTCCGCTCAGTCATTCTCATCGTGGAGTACACGCAATTTGTGCAAACTGCAATTATAACCCCGTTAGCTTCAGAAGAGCTCTTTAGGTATGTCAGCCTTGGCTGCCCCCGGCTGGGTAGTGGCGCTCAGGCAAACAAGGGGTTCCTGCGTGGCCTGCACCACCCGAGCGGAGCGTATAGCAGGGTGGATAAAGGGCTGACGAGGGCGGAGGGGGTTGTTTGGGGTACGAGCAGGCAGCTGCGTGAGTGCTCTTGTTGACGTTATGCAGCTAAATAGTACCAGCTTGCTGGAGTGCTTAACTTCTTCTCTCCCACTGCCCTAATGAAGTCCTGAAAGGTTTCCTGGCTGCCTCATATGGCTTTATTTAGTGTCTTGGTGAGAAGAACCGTTACTAAACACACACACAGACACACACACATGGGAGAGAGAGCTAAAGGTGAGGCTAGCATGCTAACATGCTAGCCTCGGTGGCAAACAGGCAGCGTATAAACGGCAACCGAAAGGGATAAGCATTGTGTCAATACCGAGAGGGAGCGGGAGGGTTGGAAAGGAAGGACCCCCTTTGCTTTGTGAACGTGTAATGGCACTTCATTTTAATTTTATGGTTTGCCAGTACTCCGCAGAGGGAAATTGTTTTCTATGTGGTTACACAGCCTGTCGAGAGAGAGCGAGAGAGAGAAAAAAACACGCACGCCAAATAAAACAGCTGTGGTGGCAATTGAATTTGTATTCACAGTAAAGTAGGTTAACCCAGTTAAAAGTCAGAAATCCAATAGCGACAGCCGATCGAGGCAAGAGCGAGGCATCTCTCCTGGGGCTGCGGAGACCCGCTCTCATTTGCCGGGTGTCTTAAAAGCATTGCAATATATCAGCGTGCTAAGAGATAACGGCATGTAGGATCAGGCGTGCGGGGAAGGAAAATGCGATGCACTTTTCATTTGCTCTAACATGTGGCTTCCCTTTTTCCCCGTGTTGTTTTTCCTTATCGGATAGACCGTCGGAGCGCAGGTTCAGCCGTTTGTCACAGTCTGTGGCTCAGCGCTCATTGTCTTTAGGAGCGTGTGCATTTTATCGGCTCGATCTGTTGAGCGAGGCCTTCCGCCCCCCCGCCGTCTTGAGCGAGAGAGGATGTTTTCATAAAAGACAGAGAATGGGGAAATGACAGCTCCCCCTGCCTTTGTTATGGGAATATATGGACTCCCCTTGGTTCATTGACTTTTTATTACAGACGGAGTAAAATGACTGTTAGCAAACAGGGGCAAATTTGTTGCAGCCATTTGTTTTGTAATGTTTGAATCGTTTGTATTTCCTGTGTATTAATGTGCTAGTATTGAGAGATAAATGGAGGACTGAGAGCAGTGCTTCTCAGCTGGTTTCGCTTTTGATGTGGATCAAGTGGGGACCCAACACGGTATCAGATTTGCTGGAGAAAAAAAAAAAAGGTGATTCAAGTTGAACACTGAAATATACTCAAATAATTAAAATAGGACATTGCCATGACCTGCAGAATTACCAGCCTAACACATGGAACAAACATAGAGCCACATTTTATATTATGCTGCATTAATGCGCTATTAGTTTCCCCAGTCGGGAACTGGACATGAATGGCCTCTCAAGTTGTATGCGTGCCTGGGAATCTCAGAGAAAATTGTAATACCTAAGTTTCTAAGTTGTGTGGGCCATACAGTAAACATTGTGAATGAGAGAACTATTGCTGTTGTGAATTTTTACAATTTTTCCCACAAAATCTGCCTTGCTTTCTCTTGACGTTCCACTCTATTTTTGTTATAATATATTTCCATATATAATTACCCATTTGATGCATATTTGATGTATTTTACATAGTGAAAATGTCATTTAATTGACAGAATTTTCAGAATTTTCAGAACAGGTGTTCTGGAGATACCATCTTGCTACAGTAAGTTCAGCTCTAGCCCAGATCAAACACAACTTAACCAGATAATTAAGATCTTTAGGAACACTTGATAATTACAGACAGGTGTGTTGGATCAGGGTTGGATTTGAACTCCACAGACAGGTAGATCTCCAGGAACAGGACTGGGCGCACCTAATCTAGAAGGCAAAGTTTATATTGTTGTTAACGAATGGGATGCTAACGTTTTATTCAAAATCCATTGGATGTTGATTACACATCTTCAATACATTTTGGGTTTAATAAAATTGTTTAAAGAAATGGGCAAGATAACTCATAAATATGACTTCAGAAGTGGAAAGTAAGAAATATCAAGCAATAAGTGATGGCAGTACTAATATTAGTATTAGACATGTTACCTGTTGCTTTTTCTGCAAGCTTTTCTGTTGTCTGCAAGCTAAGTTGAGAACCACGGGGTTCTACTGAAACATCCGCAAATGTGAATGCATATATTTTCTTAGTTTTCTGTTGAGATGTGCAGGGTTGCCATGGCCCGTCACTGTGTGTGCCATGTTGCAAAGTGTCAGTAGCAGATATTTTTTATGCAAAAAAGCTCAGAAAGCCAAAAAAAACAAAAAACAAATGCAACAAAGCAAGTCCAAGGAGCCTCTGAGGTCTCCAATGTTTTCTTCCTCTGTGGTGGTCTAGCATAAACCCCCACCACTACATCTGCTTCACTCTCACCACCCCCTCCACCCACCCGCTGTGGCAGGAGCGGGCCATGGCTGCGGCCCTACTCTCCCCCTCTCGCCCTGAGCCTGTGCCCAGCTAGAGATGCCATCTGATACAAGTCTATCATAATGAAGGTCCAGCATGAGGCTAAATGAGTTTGGAGCTTGACGGCGTGAGGGGCTAATGACTGCAATACACCAGCGCTTCGGGCCCGCGCTTGGCTTTGGGAGGGCATATGGCAGCCACATCCGTCGCTAGACTACGTACAGAGAGAGTAACGCTAAAAACAGAGAGGATCTAGACGAGGACATGGAAACTTTTGACTTTGGCCTGTAGGGCAGGGTTTAGAAAACAACTACAGAAATAATTCACTCAAAACAATTATTATTATTTGTGCACCCTCATGGAACACAAAGGAGAAGTTTAGCAGTATGTAGTAATTGCTTACATATAATAAAAGTAGTTGGGAACGAGGGTCTGTCAAGATCCAATATCAGGACCAAAAATAATCATCATAAAAGTGTGAAAACAGTCAATGGTTCCCAACCATGTTCCTGGAGACAAAAACGACAAAAATCGGTGTTGCCTGCACCGTGTTATCTTCTTTTTTAAAATTTGCACCCTGACTTCAATGGGGCATGTTCTAAACCTGCTTTTAGCCTCTTAACATCCTTGATTTTTCATTATGAGTGCACAGCCATGTGAGTGGTGTTATTAAGAGTGACCACGGTCAATCTGACTGCAGTAGATGTGAAAGATATGAATAAAAATGATGTTAATTCAGCCAGCTCACATACCTCTATTTGCTTCCTGTTTTCGGTCGAAGCCCACAGTAGTCGATTGCCGATCTCACGTGCGCAACCATTAGTGAATATCATCTTAAACCTTCTCCGTGTGTTCAACACCTGATTCGGATGAACTATCCATTTGAGCTGATATTCTCAGAACACCACACAGTGGTAGCTTTGAGATGATATTCACTGATGATCGCGCGCATGAACTCGACAATCGACTACTGTGGACTTCGACCGAAAACAGGAAGTAAATACAGATATGTGAGCTGGCTGAATTAACATCCTTTTTATTCATATCTTTCACATCTACTGCAGTCAGATTGACCGTGGTCACTCTCAATAACACCACTCACGTGGCTGTGCACTCGTAGAGACAAATCAAGGATGTTAAGAGGCTAAAAGCAGGTTTAGAACATGCCCCATTGAAGTCAACAGGGTGCGAATTTTTTAAAATATGATAACATGGTGTAGGAAACATTGATTTTTGTTGATTTGACTGTACTGACAGCACTCCAAATGTACCAAAAAATTAGCTATTTTAAAATTGACCGGAGTTCTCCTTTAAGATGTCTTCCTAATCAAACACACTTGATTCAACTCATCATCTCATTAGTCAAGACCTCAGATGGGTGCATCAGAAAAGAGAGACTTCAAAAGTGTGCAACATTAGGGGTTCTCCAGCTCCAGGACCAGGTTTGGGAATCACAGCAAAAGATTTATGTAAGGAACAGACTGAAATAGGCCTAGATTTGTAATTCCGTAAAAATGTTGACAGCCATTCACTTACGTAGAGCAGCTTGTGCATCCTGCTATAAATAAAGATTTCCGTCTTCCACAGAAGGCTTTAAAAGACAAGAGGGTGTATAAATGTATTTTTTTTTTCTGTGTAAACTATTTCTTGAATTTTGACGGTTTTCAGGGCAGTTCATGACTGGAGCATTTTAACTAGACAAACTGCATTATATAAAAGGATGCTAACACTGACAGCAATTTGCAGCCAAAAAACAAAAAGCAAAAAAACAATTAGAATGTATTCGTGCTTAATGAGTGTTGAGGATTTGAAACAACATGAGTGATAGAGATCTTTATGCAAATAAGCAATGACATCATTCGGCAGTTACCAATCAGAGTTAGACAGTGGAGCTTGCTCATTTCCACTTGGTTACTGCATCCAACAATTAGGCCGACTTCAACAATGAAATCGCTGTAAGTGTGAATCACCTTTACAAAGATGATAATCTAGAAGCATTATATATCATACTTACTGTCAGGCTCTTGATAATTTTTATAGTATAGGAATCTCGGATTGTAAAAGTAAAAAAAATAAATTAAAAAAAATAAAAAAAAAGCCTTTAAGAGACGTCCATGCGTCTGTACCACACTTTACAGCTCTTTAGCCATTTATAATAGCTTTTGTAGAGTCATAATAACTTGAATTGGATTTAATGTCGCAATGGCAGTCAATCAATAAGCAAAAACAAAGTCCATTAAGTAGCTGCTGCAGTTAAAGACCTGTGAAGACAGCAGAAGCTTAGCAAATACTGCATTTCACAAGCTTACTTTTATGGTTTCCAAGTTATCCAAATTAGCTTAAAGGATTGATAATTCTTTCCTAATATAACACTGTTACTGAGGCCTTTAACTGTGACTTTCCCATTTTGGTTTTCTCAAATACTAAATAGGGGCTTGGTTTTGGAAATTAAAGCAAAATCGCATAACAAGGAATTTTAATTTGATTAATTCATTGTTGTGTTTTGATGCGGCGCAAAGGCAACCATGGCGGTTTTCACGTTATTTGTTCCACTGACTAATGACAATTTCCTGCACAATAACGGGAGTAAAAAACACCCTCAGAGCGAAAGAAGGCTTGAAATCACAGATGAGAGAAGCCACAGGGAGAACAAATAACCTGCCTTTAATTCTGCTACTGGTCGACGCATGCTCTCAAGATTGTGCAGTTTGCTATAACTTTGAAAAATAACACTGTATGAGAGAAAAAGAGTTTTCATTCAGTTTTCTTTCATTCTTTGTGCTGGTCAAAAGTACTGCAGGTGATGATAAAGCCAACATGCCAAAGAAGGAAGTGTTTGCTAGTTTATGGCTAATCAGTAATGTCAGTTGATGAGATAAGACCTTATCCAAGAAATGAATGCAAGAGACCTGCTTGAATGTAAGTGTGTATTAAAGTGCGTAAGCTAAATGTTATGAGCTAATGCTAACACATTTTTTTTCTAAGGAAAACCATTTATTTGACTTCATTGGTTTAATAATGGTCAATTGCTAGTATTGGAGAAGCCTCTTTGAAACGGTGGCATGCAGAGCTAAAAGGTTCTCACCTATTAAAACAGATACAGTGAAACTAGCCTTTAAAATCAACTAGCCTTTTAGCCTACTACCAAGAAAATTACTACAACAGGGTTATAAAGGGGTAACATTTAAGCACTGCCACAAAACAACCTATTAATGTACACTAATTACAACAGTTAAAACATTTTAATTTGAATAGATGAGCTATAAATATAGTTTATCCCATATAAAGTCTCAGATCTGAGAATTAATTCAAAAGAATGAGTGAATCAGTTCAGTGAATCATCCTACACAAATTGACTCACTGAATCTCCTCAATGCTATTTAAGAATACAGACATTCTAGAGTGTTTTATTATTGCCTCAGCTCATTCATTTGAAAGCTGTGCGCAATATTGTGTGACATAAAAAACAACAACAGTGATATAGTGTTCTGTCACATCACACTGCTACTTGTTGAAAGAAATAAGCTGTTACAGGAAAAGCAACATTGTTATGAACACAGCTGAGCTACTGTCACTCTAAAGAAAAATGTAGTGAAGTTAGTAGAGCTGCTTCTTCTTTTAGTTAGCTATTCTGTCAACTACTGTAGGCTACGTATAGGAGAGTGCTCCGATTTCTCAAAATGCTAAAGAAATTTTGCTAACAGACACCTACATGCAGCTTCCCTCTCTCTCTCTCTCTCTTTCTGTGTGTGAGTCTCTCTCTCTCTAGCGCGTTCTTTCCTTGTCTTCCCCCTCCAGAGCGACTGATTGCTTGCAGCTGGGGAGCACTGAGAACATTTTAATATTATGCAGAAGATTAGAGCAAACTAACTACATTATTCTCCAATTACGCTCGTTTCATCCAACTGATGTCTTTATTTCCTTCCTCTCCACGATTAGCCTAATGCGAAAATTGGAATGCGCTTAGGACTGTTTTCCGATTGTTCCTGCACCGCTTATTATGTCACCCAGCCATTACAGACTCGTCTTTTATTGTAACTGTAAATAAAACGATTAGAGGCAGACGCAGCCGGGGACGAGGAGATTTCATTCGGGGATCTGCTTATCAACGTTCTTGGAAGGTTTGGAAAGAAGCACGGGCCTAAGCTCAAGCCCCTTTATGGTGGCAAATCTCGGGCAGAATTGCCATGCCCCAAAAAACAAACAAAACAAAACGACGAAGAAAAAAAAAAAACTTACGTTAATCAATTTAGATTCATGTAGAGACCTGAATACAAGTCCCCAATCGCTTCGTTGCACACACCTAAGCCGTCTGAATACATTGGAAAGCGTGCTCAAATTATTAGAGAAACATGTGAGCATTGTAACCCGATGATGTGGCTGTAAGGAGGTATAATGTTCTTTAGAGAATGCCCCCCACCCTCACCGTAAAGCACTGGATTGTGGGTGTTCTGTGCTAAGCGGGGCACAGGAGACGCTTGTGAGATGATGTGAGAATTGCGCAGAAGCAATTCCTGCCACTTGATTTCCATGGAATGCGACAAGTCTATCACGGGCACGCAGTAACGTGTATGATGGGACAGAATGATTGGATGCTAAAGACAGGTAGAGGCCTGACATGAAACTAATCCAGAAAGACTTTACCTAACCTTTGAACTCTGATTGGCTTCTTCCTGCTTCTGTTGGTTATGTGATATTCTGAATGATTATGTTCTGAATCTGACTGGATGTATGGATAATTAGCAATAGAGTGCCAATGTTTTTTTTTTTTTGTTTTTTTTTTTTGGATAACACTTTAGAATACGGTTCCTTCGTTGATGAATAACTACACTAGAACCAATAAGTAACACAATATTAACAATCTATTAACTATTATTAACTAACAAGAAACTCTGATTTACGAACTAGTGAGTAATAGTGCACAGATGAAAGTGGTACTTCACTAATCAACTACTATTTTTTAATGCTTCCCAGAGAACTAGCCTACTGAAAGTTTATTAACAATCAAGTAACTACCATTACCTAAAAAAAAAAATAAATAAAAATAAAAAAAACTCGGATTAACGAATTAGTAAGTAATAGTGCGCAGATGAAAGTGTTATTACATCCTTCTGTGGGAATTACTTATTATATGTATCCGTATTATAAAGTGAAGACCATGGGAACTAACTAGTAATGACTCAAGTGTTACTAAAGAAATGTTCTAAAAGTATACTAAAGGTCACGCAAAAATCTCAAACGCTTGAAATTACTTTAGTGTTTGGTTGCACAAATCATGACTAGATCATGTAGTAAAACTTGAGTCATCACTAGTTAGTTCCAATGATCTTCACATTATAATACGAATCCAAATAATTAGTAATTCCCACAGAAGTATCTAGTAACACACTCATCTGCACACTATTACTTACTAATATTACTTACTCTGATTCATAATCAGAGTTTCTTTTTAGTTAATAATAGTTAGTAGATTGTTAATAAACTTTTTCAGTAGTTCTCTGGGAAGTATTAAAAAAATTGATTAGTTTATAGTGAACTAACACTTTCATCTGTGCGCTATTACTTACTAGTTCGTTAATCAGAGTTTCTTGTTAGTAAATAATAGTTAATAGATTGTTAATATTGTGTTACTCATTGGTTCTTGTGTAGTTATGAATTAACAAAGGAACCATATTCTAAAGTGTAACCTTTAAAAAAAAGAAAAAAAGAAGAAAAAAAAGAAAGCTAGCATGAGGTTAGGATATAAAATGCATGAATATGCTAGCCTGGTTAAAACCAGACCATTCTCATTTGTAACTGAGTTATGGTCTGGCAAAGTGTCATAGACAAATCATTTCCAGAGGAGCGTCACCAACGGACGTCACGGATAGACCTAAAACTAATCAGAGCGATGAGGAGATGGCGTATGCAGAGCGGCGGAGAAACATCTCCGAGTGTTGTTCTTTGCTAGGTTTTTTAACAAAAAGGAAACGGTCACATCACTTAAAACAGTCGCGATAGCTGATTCGAACGAGTGATGTTTGACGGCGGCATCCATCTTTGTAATGTAGGCTACAAAATTTGCTTCAACATCCCAGCGCTGTCGTCATCGTGGAAAGCCCGCCCCAACGTTTCTGATTGGTGCCTTGATTTCGACGGATTGAAAATGGCCTTGAATGAGCTCTTTGCCAGACTAACTTTCCTTTCAGAGCTTGAAAAGACAAAGTTGTCTGAGTTTTCCCAGGCTATGAAAACGTTAAACAAAATACAACTCAAATGTTTAGACGCCCCTATACTCCCATCAAACTTTGCAAGAGATGTAATCAAATCCTTCCTATCAAACTACTTAATACATTTTAAATTTGCTACATATTTTTTCGT
This sequence comes from Cyprinella venusta, assembly GCA_038021265.1. Taxonomy (NCBI): domain Eukaryota; kingdom Metazoa; phylum Chordata; class Actinopteri; order Cypriniformes; family Leuciscidae; genus Cyprinella; species Cyprinella venusta. The sequence goes on along the minus strand of CM075884.1, from coordinate 10,604,052 downwards.
GTACATTTTTAAGTTATTAGATTTTAATGTCTCTTTTCATCTTTCTTTTTTTGCTTCAACTTAAAATGTGTAATGTTTAGAACTTTATGGTTTGTTTCAAGGTCTAGAACTTAAAAAAAATAATAATAATTGTAATGAACTACCTTAAATAAGGAACGTCACTACAGCACTATTACCTTTTTTTTTTTTTTTTTTTTTTTTTGGTTATTTTGACAGAAAATCTGCCAAATTCTGTGGACCATAATAAAATGTGTCAATGATATCTGAAAGTGTTATAAAACTAGCACAAATATAATATAAACAAATAAGTATGAGGTGGGCAATTTGCATACAGTTCCATGTGAATCTGCAGAGTTTCTACTAAGTTCTGTGAGTGCACATTTTGTGTGGACCTGCTCATTCATTTTTATTCAAGAGACAAGTCAAAAACCTTCAAAAAAAACCAAACGGACCAGACCCATGACTTAGTATTTGTCCAATTAGCTTCGGTGCTCATGTGGACAATGCAAAGGAAAATCTTAATTCAACACAAACATTATCCTCTTTAATGAAAGTAAATAAGAAATAATAGATTGGAAAAAGATATATATAAAAAAACCTACAAATTTTAGTTTTGTGACTTGCACGACCCAGAGACAGCAGACAAGTCAAGGTGACGTGAGCCGATATGATGACTGCATGCTGTCATAAATCAGGCATGTGTGTCTTCATCTACACAGAAACCCCTTTAGGCCACGCAAACCTCTGCGTTCTGCTTGATTTCTTATTTTACTCCTTGATACTGTTACTGGACAAGCTCCTCTTTTTGTCTCTTGGAGGAAAAGACGCATGGTTGATGTTTGACGTGTGGCCGTTGTTTCGTAGCTGCAAGCCAGTTTTTGTTTGTGTGACATGCCTGCAGAATGGGAAATGCAAATGGAAAGCGATAGCGAGAGAAAGAGAGAGATGACCCTGTGGTGTACAGAATAGACAGGGTAAGTCCCTGCCACCTCCTCGACTCCCACGGGACATAAACACAGATCAAATATCAACAGATCTATTGCCACTATATACACAGCTCCAGGGAGGGGAAAAATGTTATACAAAGTTTCACAATATTCCCAGACTGATTTTGGGCATTTGAAAGAGAACTGAGCCGTGAATCGATCAGAATTACCCGTACAATAAGCAGTTTTTGCTTTAATTTGGATTCATAATTTTGTTTTGCTGGATTTTACTGTTTTGGCCTTGCTTGTCCTCTGACCAACCAATGAACACGGTGTGGTTTAATTCCTTCATCACAAGTCAGATTGTGGATTGATATCGATTATAATATTCCATCTTGTTCCTTCTGCGTGGAGTTCGGGACACATTACGGCAGAATTTGGTTTGGAATAATATTAAGATAAGAATATTAAAACATAGACCTAGGGTCATCCTAGTATGCCTCAAAATGTAAATGCACTAGTCATAAAAATATTTATTTTTTTAAAGCCACTGTTTTATTGATTTTGTTTCTCTGTGTGTGTGTGTGTGTGTGTGTGTTGTGTGTGTTTCAGGTAAACTCTACATTATGGGGACTGGCAATACCAAATCCTTTGTTGGAAAAATCTTGTAAATCACACTAAGGGATTTTTAGAAAATAATAATAATAAAATGCAGAATGTTTTTTTTTTTTTTTTTTTTTGATGGGTAGGTTTAGAGGTAGGGTTAGGGTTAGGGGAGAAAATATACAGTTTGTACAGTATACAAACCATTATGTCTTTGAAATGTTTCCATAAAACATGAAAACGTCTCAGGTTATGACTATAACCCTTGTTCCCTGAGAAGGGAACGAGACACTGCGTCGATAAAATCGACTCTTTGGGGACGCTCCCTAAGCGTGCGCCTCTGTAGTATGAATGAAACTAATCCAATCCTGATTGGTGTTGCGTCGTGACGTAACATGTGACGGCATACCCGGAAGTATAAAAGTGACGCTGTCACAACACACACTAGCCTCGCGATGAAGCAAGACACTCAAGGGTCTAAAAAGGGGCGTGGCAACACAACGCAGTGTCTCGTTCCCTTCTCAGGGAACAAGGGTTATAGTCATAACCCGAGACGTTCCCTATCGAGGGAACTCAACACTGCGTCGATAAAATCGACTCTTTGGGGAACGAGTGCCCACTAGGCCACGCACCGAACAGACCCGCCCCAGAGTGAAACTGATTAGGCACTCAGCAAGGGCCGAGTACGTGTGCACCGGGTGTACTGGGAAGGTTGAGACTATAAAACCTAATGAAAGTATGTGGGGTAGCCCAGCCAGCTGCCACACAGATCTCCTGTAGAGGTACTCCCGAAAGAAGGGCCCTAGAGGAAGCCATGCCTCTAGTCGAGTGAGCCCTTAAGGCCAAAGGTGAAGGCAACCCGCGTACCTTGTAAGCCTCAGTAATAGCCTGGACAATCCAGTTACTTATAGTCTGTTTCGTTGCCGGGAGCCCCCTCTTAGGTGACCCAAAACATACTAACAACTGGTCTGATCTTCTCCAAGAAGCGGACCTTTCAAGGTATATACTCAAAGCTCTGACGGGGCAGAGCAATTGAAGCCTCTCTTCTTCCGCCGACACATGAGGTGGAGGATAGAATGCCTGAAGGACTATAGAGCGCGAACGTTAGGCACGTAGCCTGGACTCGGGTGCAGAAAAGCCTTTACTCTGCCAGGGGCAAACTCCAAGCAAGTTGGCGTTACCGCCAAGGCCTGGAGATCTCCCACCCTCTTGAGTGAGGTAATCGCTAAAAGAAAGACATTTTTTAGCGTTAAGTCCTTAGGAGAAGCCGACTCTAAAGGTTCGAATGGAGCCAGGGATAACCCTTCCAGAACTATTGCCAGGTCCCAGGCCGGAACCCTGGACCTGGTCGCCGACCTCATCCTCCAAGCACCACAGAGAAATCGAATGACCAACTGGTGCCTCCCCAGAGGTCCACCATCTATTGGCGCGTGGAAAGCCGAAATGGCAGCCACGTACACCTTAAGAGTGGATGGGGAGAGACCCGCAGAGAAACGATCTTGAAGAAATTCCAGAGCTGAAGCCACCGGGCAGTTCACTGGATCTACCCTTTGTTCTCTACACCAAGTGAGAAACACATTCCACTTGAGGCCATATATAATCTCCTGGTAGACAGAGCCCTAGAGCTAAGTATGGTTTCAACCACTCCCGCTGATAAGCCAGCATTCAGGTACTGAACCCCCTCAGAGGCCAGACCCACAGCTTCCACAACTCTGGGCGCAGGTGGAAGATTATGCCCTCCGCCTGAGACAACAGATCCCTCCTCAGAGGAATCTGCCATGGCGGAGCTATGAGGAGTGATATTATGTCTGAGAACCATACTTGCGTCGGCCATCTTGGGGCAACCAGAAGTAGACTGATGCCCTCCTGACGGACCCTCTCCAGGACTCCCGGGATCAGAGCGATCAGGGGAAATGTGTACAGGCGAAGCCTCGGCCAAGCCTGTACCATGGCATCCAACCCCAGTGGGGCTGGATGTGAGAGGGAGAACCAAAGTGGACAGTGGGACGTCTCTCGAGATGCAAACAGATCCACTTCCATTGGTCCGAACCTCTCCCATATCGACTTCACCACCTCCGGATGAAGTCTCCATTCCCCGGGCCTCAGCCCCAGCCTCGACAGGACGTCTGCTCCCTGATTCTGAACCCCTGGAATATATATACCCCTTGTCGGTTCAGGTAGGCCACCACTGACATATTGTCCGTCCGTATTAAGACGTGGCGACCCTTGATGTCTGGGAGGAAGCTCCTCAAAGCCCTGAACACAGCCATCATCAACAGGCAATTTATATGCCAAGTGCGATGATGGTCCTGCCACAGACCCCTGGCAAAGCGGCCGTCCATGACCGCACCCCAGCCAGTAAGGGAGGCGTCTGTCGAAACGGTTTCCTGGCGACATGACACCCCCAACACTGGCCCTTGGGATAGGAACCAAGGTTTCTTCCATATTTGCAGAGAATGAAGGCACCTGCGCGTTACTCTGATCATACGAAACGGTTTCCCTCTGGGGGAGAACCCCTTGGTTTTCAACCACCACTGGAGGGGCCTCATGTGAAGGAGGCCCAAAGGAATAATGTTGGATGCCGCTGCCATGAGGCCCAGCATCCTTTGAAAGTGTTTCACAGTGATGGCCTGGCCCAGCTTCACCCTGGATACCATCGCCAGAATTGACTCGATACGTGCGGGAGACATTCGTGCCTGCATTGTAAACTCCCAAAAAAGTCGTAGTCTGGGATGGTTCTAGCACACTTTTCTTGGAATTGAGTCTCAACCCCAATTTTTGAATATGGCCAAGGACGACATCTCGATGCCGAACTGCCATCTCCCGAGACTGAGCCAGGATAAGCCAGTCGTCGAGATAATTCAATATTCAAATCCTTTGAAGTCTGAGTGGAGCAAGGGCTACGTCCATACACTTGGTGAATGTGCGGGGAGAGAGTGCTAGGCCGAACGGAAGAACCCGATATTGGTAAGCTTCGCCCCCGAAAGCGAACCTCAGGTACCTCCTGTGACATGGAAGGATGGAGATGTGAAAATAGGCGTCTTTCAAATCTATAGTGACAAACCAGTCCTCGGACCTGATTTGACTCACGATTGCTGGAATGGTCAACATTTTGAACTTGAACCTCCTCAGAGATCGGTTCAACACCCTGAGATCCAGAATTAGCCTTAACCCCCCATCCTTTTTTGGAACTATAAAGTACCGGCTGTAAAACCCAGACTCCCTGTCTACCGGAAGAACATGTTCTATGGCTCCTTTCAACAGCAGAGTCTGCACTTCCTGTTCCAGCACCTGAGCCTGCTCTGGGACCACCGTAGTGTGCACCACCCCTGGGGGGGGGCGATGCGCGAACTGCAGTCTGTACCCAGCTCGTATTATCTGCAGGACCCATGCAGATATGTTGGGAAGATGATTCCACCCCTCTACAAAATCTACTAAGGGTACCAGCTTCTCGAGGCTGGCCTCTGGTGTCTTTACAGTAACTTTTTCGACTACCTGAAGCGAAATACTGGCAGGCTGTAGTCGATCTGGTCCCTGTGACCATAACCGATGTGTTAACATCGTATTTTTGCTGGAAGTTGATGCGGCCCGAAACGCTGCTAACGGCGGGCATGCATCTTTTCCTAGAGGGCCCCACTGTGAGAACAACCTCGGTTGTCTCACTGCGGAGGGGGCAGCCATCTGAAGTCCTGCCGCAGCTAGGACTTCTTCCCCGAAGCCCTCCTAGCCTGAATTACGTCCCTCAGGTCGCCCTCTGGCTGGAGGGCTTCAGTTTCTGAGAGCGCTTCCTTTGTTGCCAAGTCCCCGGCGGGGGAGCTCTAGAGGAAACGCTCTCCTTTTGCTCTGCCCTGTGGGAGGAGCTGGCTGATGGCTGGGGCTGATCACTTTGCCCCACCCTACTCGATTTGGCCTTTGCTTTACGAGGGAGGTATTGCTGGAACACCGCAGATTGTTTTTTCGTCTCCTGAAACCTGTCGACGTCCGAATTAACGGCGTCGCCGAACAGGCCAGAAGGCGAAAGCGGCACATCCAGCAAGAAGGATCTATCCTTATCCTTAATACCCGTGAGGTTTAGCCACAGATGTCTCTCCGTGGCCACCATGGCCGCCATAGAGCGGCCAATGGCACGGGCTGTTTCTCTCGTGGCCCGGAGAGACAGATCTGTGGCTTTCCTCAGCTCTGAAATATCTTCTGGAGTAGGTCCCTCTCCCTCGTCCAAATCTTTCAGGAGGTCAGCCTGGTATGCCTGCAAAATTGCCATAGAGTGCAGACATGAACCAGCCCGACCTGCTGCCATGTAAGCCCTGACCACTAATGTAGATGTTTCTCTGCAGGGCTTACTAGGCAACACCGGGGTTTTTAGGGAAGACACCGATTCGGGAGAGAGATAGCTCGCTAAAGACTCCTCCACCTTCGGCATCCTCCCATATCCCATGTCTCGAGCCCCAATAACATTGCTGTAATCAATTACGCTGGGACTCGAAACACGGGACGAATGCAGTCTTTCCCACGATCTTGTGATCTCTTTATGGAGATCGGGGAAAAACGGCAAACTCCGGCAGTGAGGCTGTGACCTGCGCTGCAGGTAACACTCGTCAAGCTTGCTTGTGACTTGCGTTTCCTGCTCATGTTGTGGCCAGCTGATGTTTAGTCTGGCCACAGCGCGAGTCACAACCTCCACCAGCTCCTCATAATTTAGGCCACGTGATGGCATGCTGAGATCATGGTTGTCCGCATCAATGCTGAGCACATCCACTTCCTCAGAAGCAGACAGCTCAAGCATCGGGACCTGATCGTGGGCAGGAGAAACCGCAGAACGGGCTCCCACACCACTCTCAGAGGCCACGGGATCCGCCGATGGAGAGCGAGAAAATGCCTCAGCATTCTCTCTCTCCTCCGCCAGATCCCGCTACGAACCCCAGGATTTCATTCGCCGCATCGCCTCGATGAATGCGGGACCAGAACCCTGGGGTGCGCGAGCCTGACCATGCTCGTCAAAGCACGCCAGCCGGGAGTGCAGCACTCTCATAGGCAAAGCCTCACAGTGATCACAAGCAGCCCCATCGAGAGCTGCCTGTGCGTGCTGCACTCCCAAACAACTCACACATAGAGTGTGTGTGTCCCTACCCGTGATGTAACGAGGGCAGGGATGCACACACCTTTTGAATTGTTCACTGGCCATATTTTTTATCTTTTTCTTGATATATAATGACAAACAACACCAAATAGACAGACAGTTTCAACACAGAGTGCTTGCTGAAGAGCGAAAGCTAGTGTGTGTTGTGACAGCGTCACTTTTATACTTCCGGGTATGCCGTCACATGGTACGTCACGACGCAACACCAATCAGGATTGGATTAGTTTCATTCATACTTCAGAGGCGCACGCTTAGGGAGCGTCCCCGAAGAGTCAATTTTATCGATGCAGTGTTGAGTTCCCTCGATAGGGAACCCAACATATGTAACCCAAAAAAAATAAATAAAAATAAAACCTATTAATAAGATTTATATGAAACAATCTCACAACAAAAGACCAAACCTAGTATAACATCTCAATATCAACAGGGTAGATATACACTCACCTAAAGGATTATTACGAACACCATACTAATAATGTGTTTGACCCCCTTTTCGCCTTCAGAACTGCCTTAATTCTACGCGGCGTTGATTCAACAAGGTGCTGAAAGCATTCTTTAGAAATGTTGGCCCATATTGATAGGATAGCATTTTGCAGTTGATGGAGATTTATGGGATGCACATCCAGGGCATGAAGCTCCTGTTCCACCACATCCCAAAGATGCTCTATTGGGTTGAGATTTGGTGACTGTGGGGGCCATTTTAGTACAGTGAACTCATTGTCATGTTCAAGAAACCAATTTGAAATGATTCCAGCTTTATGACATGTTGCATTATCCTGCTGGAAGTAGCCATCAGAGGATGGGTACATGGTGGCCATAAAGGGATGGACATGGTCAGAAACAATGCTCAGGTAGGTTGTGGCATTTAAACAATGCCTAATTGGTACTAAGGGGCCTAAAGTGTGCCAAGAAAACATCCCCCACACCATTACACCACCACCACCAGCCTGCACAGTGGTAACAAGGCATGATCCATGTTGGAGATGAGTGGTACTCTGTGGGGTCTTCTGCTGTTGTATCCCATCCGCCTCAAGGTTGTGCATGTTGTGGCTTCACAAATGCTTTTCTGCATACCTCGGTTGTAACGAGTGGTTATTTCAGTCAATGTTGCTCTTCTATAAGCTTGAATCAGTCGGCCCATTCTCCTCTGACCTCTAGCATCAACAAGGCATTTTTCCAACAGGACTGCTGGATGTTTTTCCCTTTTCACACCATTCTTTGTAAACCCTAGAAATGGTTGTGTGTGAAAATCCCCAGACTGATCTCATGAAGTAGCGTGTGTATGACACGCCAATTCGTATTTGCATTTTTGGCGTGCTATCAAGACGCATAATCGTTTTACCGCGTGTTTATGAAACGCCGTTGACTTAACGTTATATAAATATATGACTTACCTCAACCCTGTCCCTAAACTTAACCATCACTGGGGTTAATGGCATTTATGACTGTTCCCTTACCATCCTAGTGAAAAAAAGATATGACTTACCTCAACCCTGTCCCTAAACTTAACCGTCACTGGGGTTAATGGCATTTATGACTGTTCCCTTACCATCCTAGTGAAAAAAAGATATGACTTACCTCAACCCTATCCCTAAACTTAACCGTCACTGGGGTTAATGGCGTTTATGACTGGACATTTGACGCGCGTGTACAGACACGCGGAATGACGCGGACGTTAATGGCGTAGACATACACGCATACACGCGGATACACGCGGATAGCTCAAAATGCGTAGAGATAACACGCCACTTGACTCGAAAGTGGCGTGTATGTTTACGCAAAAGTCATGATGTCATTTTGAAATCCCAGTAACTGAGCAGATTGTGAAATACTCAGACCAGCCCATCTGGCACCGACATCCATGCCACGCTCAAAATTGCTTAAATCACCTTTCTTTCCCATTCTGACATTCAGTTTGGAGTTCAGGAGAGTGTCTTGACCAGGACCACACCCCTAAATGCATTGAAGCAACTGCCATGTGATTGGTTGATTAGATAATTGCATTAATGAGAAATTGAACAGGTGTTCATAATAATCCTTTAGGTGAGTGTATATAAAACAGATAGATAGATAGATAGATAGATAGATAGATAGATAGATAGATAGATAGATAGATAGATAGATAGATAGATAGATAGATAGATAGATAGATAGATAGACAGACAGACAGACAGATAGATAGATAGATAGATAGATAGATAGATAGATAGATAGATAGATAGATAGATAGATAGATAGATAGATAGATAGATAGATAGATAGATAGATAGATAGATAGATAGATAATGATATAAGAATGAAAGAGAAACTAAAAAAATAAATAAATAAAACCTTAATGAGAAAAAGAAAGGAGTTTTGCAGTTGCATTGCATCAGCCCAGCAATTAGAAACAGGCCCACCTGGGAAAGACCTATATGAGTTTATTTCCCTTCACTTGTTTCCATACAGTATCAGTCTAAATATAGAGGATGAGATGTAGTGTAGTACATCTAGAATCAGTGTGCTCATCTTTCATGCTAAATGAGCTGGACCATCACCCCTACAGGTCAACGCCATCTCTCTCCTTTCTCTCATGAGCTGAATGTGGTAATACCATAAGGAAATATTGTTGCCAATCCAGTGTAATGTGTAATACCCGGACATGAGTCTGACAAACATAAATATCCTGATTCGGGAGCGATGAGCGTCCAGCTCTCACATGGTGCACATTACACTTAAGAAGAAAATGGCTGTGATTAAAGACCACCATCAAACTATTGTACAATTACTTATCTTAAGCGCAATTAGTCTACATGACAGACTCTCTCTCTCTCTCTCTCTTTCTCTCTAACATTCAATGTTTTTTCTGTCGTTTCTTTATCCTCCTGTCTGGTTCATTTAGAGTCGTGGATTAGAACATTGTGTTGGCTGGGTTTCCTTTATTTGACCTCAGCCGTAACCCTTGAAAAAGTTATGAATCCCGTGACGATTGCAAATTACAATTTATTTGCAATTCACATAAAACTAAAGAGCGTGGTCGTTCAAGGCAAAATTGTCAGTGTCCAGGAGGTGATATTGCCCTGAGACCACAATGTGCTTTATTTGTTTGTTCCCCCTGAAATGCTGTTTTGATCCTGTTTGAATCTTGAGGCACTTCCTCAATAAGAGACAGGCACAAATTAAACACAAATGTCCCGGGCTTAAACGAAACAAAAGAAAGGCCCACTTTTAGATTTACAACATGAGAAAAAGACTAGAAAAGGGATAAATATTAGAGAAGCTAAATAAGAAGCTAAATGAGACCTTTTTATTATTAATTGTTCTCCAAGTGATTAAATAGAGAATCCCAAGGGGGGAAAAAGACCCAATAATAGTGTACAAGTGTTCAGATCTCAAAAATGTCTCATAGTTTGCATAAATAAAACTTATTAAACTTAAAACTTGTTTACATCTGTTTTAATTGCTGTCTAACAAATATGAAGAATCATCTGAGACAAAGTTGATACTTCACTGATAACTCCATACGAACCGACCAATGAATGTGCAACATCCGAGCAGGAACTTTCCTCTGCAACTTTAAACCAAAAACATTTTGAAACATTTTAGCATCAATGAAAACAGGAAACTGACTAGAGTTAAATGACTTTAAGTCCAAGGGTTGTTTTTTGTCATTTTTCCCACACCTATAGATCAGCTCCACTTCCTCTCTGTAGTTGTTCAGTTGAACAGTAGACTTTTTCAGCATAAACAAACGTTAAACCACAGCGCAAGAGAACAAAAGCTGGATTCAGTTTCTGAAACCAGAGAGGCTGTTTTCACTTAATCCAGATCAGGTTCTCCAACATTGGAGTGTAACAGTAATTTGTCCCTGCTTTGCTGTTGGTATTTTTACATATTTTTGAAAGAATGTTGTCCTACAAAAGGGAGCTGTAGCTTGATCCGCAAAAGAGCTTTTGAGAGCTATAATCATCTCTCACATTACAATGAGGAGCTGCTCAGGTTTCTGGGTAATGACTCCTGTTTGAGGAATTTCCCTGGTTCTAGTGTCTGTAAATCCGAGGTTATATCTCAGCTATGTCATTTATTGCAAATCCTTTATATCACACTCATAAATAATCAAACGTGAATACATTCACATTGCTTTATTTGATAGACAAAAACAAATATTCAAGGTATACATGTAATGATGTATTGTTTCCTGAGAAATGAACCTGTGATCTTTGTATCACAGCTATTGCAATATAGTTCCCAAGGTTCAGGTTTGGTTCAAAATATGTTCAAAAGTATTAAAGTTTGCACTTAACTGACATGATGGTGCCTCAAATTACACAGCATGTTTTGGGATGGTGTGATTGTACTTATAGATGGTGCAGGCTGATGGGTCCTTAACTCAATATGCTTGCAATCACATAATTATCTGCAAGGCACAGCTGATTGGTTCCTTTTTGTATCAGTAGCAAATAACCTCGCTGCTCAGACTTCAAATACTTGGCCAGTGTTTGCTGTAGCAGTGCGGTGCACTTTCAGAAACCCTTCACCCTCCCCAGCTCCACCTGCATAGATCTGCTGAAATTCATAACGTACAGCACCAGCATGTCTTACTTGCTGTGAATGCATTGCAGTAGATTGCTGTGCCTCCGCTCATCCGCTCATTACCATCATATCCATTATGCCAAGAGAGTTGTCATGACACAACTGTTATCATCAACTGACTGACATGAGTTGGGGGTCTTGGAGCACATTTGTTCATGGTCTTGGCTGCAGTTCTCTGCTGGTTGCCTAAAGAGAGTGAGGAGGCATATGTCACCCATGTTATACTGAGATCACACCCTATCACCCCCCCAAAAAGAGCAAACGCTAATATGGCCATCTGGGACTATATTACTCATTGGCTTTGGTAAACACTATGGGGATATGGTGGGAAAATGGAGACATCAGACTAAAATATTGTGAAAAGAGATAGAGTGAAAAGAGATGCATTGCTAGCAAATAATGTGTTCACCAGCCCCTAGAGGTTCATGATGGAACTGTAGGGGGTATGTGAGAATTTAATAGAAATGTTCTATAATAAAAGATTTGAATGTTTTCTGAAGAACAAGAGCGGAGCTTGACCCTGAAAGACCTGCCGCTTAATACAAGAGTAGTTGCAAGGGCATTTCTATGCTGTTGCTTAAAGGGATACTCCACTTTTTTGGAAATAGGCTCATTTTTATCCCCCAGAGTTAAACAGTTGGGTTGGAACCCATTCTGCTGATTTTCTGATATTTTGAAAAATATCAGTAACCGGACAGTTTCTGGTCCCATTGACTTCCATAGGGAAAAATGTATACTATGGAAGTCAATGGGACCAGAAACTGTCTGGTTACTAATATTCTTCTAAATATCAGTAAATCAGCAGAATGGATTCGAAAACAGTAAAACCCAACTGTTTAACTCTGACAGAGTTGTAAATGAGCCTACCCCCCTACCCCCCTACCCCCCCCCCCACCCCCCCCCACCCCCCCCAAAAAAAATGGAGTATCCCTTTAAGTAATCTGTGTGGTTGCTTACAACGCACAAATATACAGTAAAGCAAATCAAATTTGATAAATAAAATATCAAACATGATTACTTGGCGTGAAATAACCAACCAGGTTTGTTCTTACATGTCACACAAGTACAGATGAGTGTCTTCTCAACATATTTAATGTGCTCTATGTGCATTAAACAATGTCACCCTACATTAAATGTGTTCATCAGCTATCGTGCATCTTAACAGTTGAAATTAACCGCACAATTTCAATGGATTGCTTTTATGATATCTTTATGAACTTTTTGATGCATCAAAGTTTTGGTGGAGTGGACTTTTAATGGAGGAACAGAAATATCTCGGGTTTAAATTTAAAAAAAAAAAGAAAACTGTCTTGAAGATGAATGAAAGTCGTATGGTGTTTGGAATAACATGATGGGGAGTAATTTATGAATTTATCATTTTAATTTTTGTGTGAATTATCCCTTAACTTTTATGGAAAAACCACTGACTTGAGGATCCCTTGGCAAACACCACGAATGACAAAATATTTCTCTATTTTTATTTAAAATTAAATTGAAACTAAAACATTCAATGAAAAAATGAAATATATACATTTATTGTATTACCTGACAAGTTAAACCGTTACCTGAGATTTCAGGTAAATAGTTTAGATCATACAGTTTCAGCAGACAAGAAAACTTTTGAATCCCTGACCTAGCTCATGAAGATCACTGTGCACACATCCGAGTGCCGTATTGCAATAGTAATAGTTTGTGGTATGGTAATGATTAGTGTCCAGACTGAGGTGTGTGTCTGTGTGTGTGTTTGTGAGATAGAGGAAATGCTCGAGTAATGGGAGCAGGAAGACTAAATGGCCTATCACACACACCCCTCTCTGACCTCCCCTGAGCCGCCGGACACCATCAAACATCCCGCCACTTTCTTCTCTCTAATGGTTTCCGTGGTAATCAACATGGCGGAAGTGGCCACGGCACAGTGTGATTAGCTGGGAAGGATTCCCTAATCGTTACATTTGTTCTCAGGCTCTGAGAAAAAGAAGGAAGTTTGCAAGGGAAAGAGGAAACATGGGTGATAAAGTATTGCGAGGACATTAGTGGTGACTGCACACCAACCACTTTGTTAAGTCTGAAGGATGGCTTTATAAGAAAAACAAACACACAGTATCCTAGCGTGTGAAACAGTAGTGGAGACTGGGATAAGTTGGCACACATTTCTACAAACTTGATCAAAAAAATGTGCCATCCATTAATATTTTGCTCTCTAGAAGAACTCATTTGTGGTTCATCATACCGGTTTGTGCCTAGTCAATTTGCCTGTAAATTTGACAAATAGCCAAAGGGCAAGTAACACAATAAATGAAAGTATAAGTACTGTAGAAAGATGTGTTGTGTAAAACATCCAGTAATATTTGTTTTATTTACAACTTTGAACAATCATTTTTAATGGCCCTATTCCTATTACACAAGTTCATGAATTGTTTTGCATAAAGAGCTCAAAAATATATAATAATTATAAGGAAACAAATACTTTGTTTTAATAAGTATTCATGAAGCATAATAAAATAATGTTTTTTAATAATAAGTAATTTAATAATTTAATTTAATTTAATAATTTAATTTAATTTAATAATTTAATAAGTTTTTGTAGCATACACTAACCAAAATCAAGCAACTAGACTTTTGATTAAAAAAAAGCCATTAAGCTAATTTTTAAAATTATATTTTACACATTTAAAAACAATATTTTCAGGAAGCTGATGAGTCAACAGTTTGTATTTAACTCTTTCACACATGAGCACCTACATACACAGGTCTGGTGACTAAGAGTGAAGGCAAAGCGTTTTCTCACGCTAGATAAGAAACACCTCCTCATCACGCTAGTTCCAACAAAATCTCCCTTCTCTCTCCCCAAATTTATCCTCTTGTCTCCTGAAACACAAGTGATACTGGCATATGGAAAGAAGTGAGCAGTGTATGTGTTACAGGAGTGAACAGCGGGTTAGATAACACCTTAAACGAGTGACAATAGATGCTGGGAGGATGCAGGGAACAGGTGGGATACGTGACACCTCTGAACACCACCGCTGAGAGTTAGCTGGCAGATTTAAAAGGCAGATATTGATGTCAGGGGTTTACCGCAGCGCAGCATTCCAAACAGAGCAATAGCAGGATTCATTACGATACTTTACTGTTTACCTCACGTTTATACCAGAGTACTGTTACACTCGGTGACAAAAGCCATGTTCGGTGGCGACATTCTTTAAACATACCAGAGAACTATGACTCCTAAAGCCTGACTGACACTCATAGGATCTGTTTCCATACTGGAATTTCCCTGTGAATCACACACTGTAAAAAAATAGCGAGAACTACAATGGATCAACTACCTCACGTGGTGTGTCACCAGTAGGAAAGGCACGGCCTGTGAATAGCCATCCATTTCCTGTGCTAACACAAAATATATATATATATATATATATATATATATATATATATATATATATATATATATATATATACAAACTCAAAAACACAAAAAATGCTGGATTGTTCTAACCCAATTTTTGGTTAAATATGGACAAACCCAGCCATTGGGTTATATTTTTACATTACATTTTTAACCCATTGGCTGGGTTTGTCCATATTTTACCCAAAATTGGGTTAAAACAACCCAGCATATATATATATATATATATATATATATATATATATATATATATATATATATATATATATATATATATATATAGAGAGAGAGAGAGAGAGAGAGAGAGAGAGAGAGAGAGAGAGAGAGAGAGGGAGAGAGAGAGAGAGAGAGAGAGCATATCATAACCCAGCAAGCAATAGCCATCATTTCACCTGATTCTAGTCGGGCAATGAGTATCCCACTTCTAGGCAAAATAAACTTGAATTTGGTTAATAATCTATGGCTATTAGATGTCTTTTAAATGAAAAATTTCTTGCTGGGAAGCATTAGCATAGTAAACAATGCATAAATAAATAACTCACAACAGGAAGAAATAATATTATTATAATATTTTGCATAACAGAATATTTATTTATTCAAGGGTGAATACTGACCTAAACTTTTTGATTCGCCCATATCGAGCTGACAAACCTCATTAACATACTTTCTTTTTAAAAACTGTGCAATCATCCTCCATATAAAAACATATGCGGTTGATCTGCATGTGTTTTTTTAAATCAAGTGCTTATCAGCTTTTGTAAAAAATCATAATTGCATTCAGTCTTTTCCTCAAATAAACATGACGTTTGAGGATAAACGAGGGAACCACAGCTATCAGAGCAACCAAATACCTTTCTTTTATTTCTTTTTCCAGCAATCAATCACTTACCAGCACTGATGTTTTGTGGTCACCTTTGGAAGAGAGGCCAATCTCGTTTTTCCCCGTTTTCCCATCATCCTTGTCTTTTTTGATTGGTCTCTGTGGTTCAGGGCCTTCAGGCTAAACAGGTGTGAGGCTGAAAAGACATTTCTCTCATACCTGTGCAGACGCTGTCTAGCCCACCTGCCCTCCGTCCACAATTACCGGAGCCGTTTAGTCGAGAGTACTGGGTGTAAGGAAAACTAATACAATAATTAAACCTGTAAACCACACAGTTTCTACCTTATATCACTTTACGTGTTAAGTAGACTCTACAAGGAACATTTCTTTACAGTGAAAATAAGAGTGGGATGGGGGGAGGGGGAGGGGGAGTGACACTAACCAAATAAAGTCTGAACATTTCCTCTATTACACTCACAGTGCACCCTCACCATACACACAGTCATGTCTTCTCTTATAACCTAATAAATCACAATGTTTCACTCTATGGCCGTTAAGGAGGGGAATAGAAACTAAACACCTTTTCAGAGCACTACTCATGGGCTCTTCAAACTCCCAAAATGGAGACCACAGAGCTAGCATTGCTAAATGACTAACACTGATTACTTGGAAACAGTATGGCTAGACTTCCATAGAATTGTGTTTCGGAAGTCTATTGGGGCCAAGCAACTGTTTGGTTATCAACATTCTTTCTTTGAAATATCTTTTTTGTTTGTTTGTTTTTGTTTGTTTTTTGTTGTTCACATAACTAAGAAACTCATACAGGATTAGTCAGAACAACTTGAGGATGAGTAAATGATGACATAACTGTATTTTTTTTTTTTTTTTGGTGAACTATCCCTTTAACATGAATTAACAATTAGCAATACGGTCCCACTTTATATTAAGTGGCTTTAAGTACTATGTACTTACATTGTAATTAATAATTTGATACAATGGACTTATTGTGTACATACTTGTATTTACATTGTACTTATATTTTAAAATACCAGCATGTAATTACAGCTATAATTACTTTATGTAATTACATTTTGTAATTACACATTTGACCCTCCCATCACACCTTAACCCTACCCTTAAACCGACCCATACCACCACACCTGTCCCTAACCTTACCCGTATCACACCTCAATAGCAGCAAAAGTGTTTTACATTACAACAGGAACACAATAATACATTTTACTTATTGTTCAATGTAAGTATGTCAAATGTGGAACATCTGCCTGTCTATATTGATCCCCTGCGTGTTATTTGTTTTAACCCACTTAATTTATTATTTTGAATTTTGAAAGGCCAGATACAACAGAAGAGTCAAGCTGGCCTCCTTGCTCCCAGGAGAACGAGTGCTTGTCCGCAACTTCCGCAGGAGAACAAGAGGGAAGCTGAATCTAAGGTGGATACCAGATCCCTATGTGGTGGTTAAGCAGCTCCAAGAGAACCACCCGGTCTATGTGCTTCGACCAGAGGGTAAGGAAGCACCCACCCGTAAAGTACACAGGAATAACCTCCAACCCTGCCCCTTGGATATGATCCAGGAACAGGAGAGGACAGGAGCCAGGAACTCCAGCACAGGAGCCAGGAACCAGAGGAATCACAACCTCCAACATGCCACCCGATGGAACCAATGCCCCCTCAATGCCTCCAACCTGGTGGCTTCCTGGCCTGGTGTTGACGTCTAATCATCAGCTACCTACGGAAGAGCAAGATCCACCTTTGGCCCAACAACCTGACCCTCCAGCAGAACCCGAAGCCCACCATGGCAAGATTAGCTCACCTATTGTACGTCGTTCCGAGCGGCCCAATTTGGGAATGCTCCCGGCCCGGTACCGCAGTGAGTAGGGGATCGGGACGACCTCCATTAAAGAAGGGGGGAAATGTCAAATGTGGAACATCTGCCTGTCTGTATAGATCCCCTGTGTGTTATTTGTTTTCACCCACTTAATTTATTATTTTGAATTGTGCTTTGTGTATTTTTGATCACTGATTGTTGCAGGCAGGTGGTTTAAAAGGAAGGGACAAGCGAATGTGAATCAGGAAGTGTGCGTAGGAATGCACGCGCACCGCGAGCCGAACCTTTACGGGCAGGGACACTGATTGTGGCGTTAGAGGACAGAAAGTTACACCCGGACAAGCAGTGAGCGCAGATCAGATTACAACCCATCGATGGAGATAAGTCAAGCGGAAAGGAAGAGTGACGCGGATGTTCATGCAGTGGATTCAACGCCTGATTTGAGCTAAGTAAAGGAAAGTTGTTCTGTCTACCAAACTTATGTGCGTGTGTGAGAGCTGAGCTATTTTGTGTGATACTAAGGGTTGCTTTTACTCCTCTTCAGTAATGTTGCTGTTTATACTGGATCACAGAGCTGCGTGAAAGGACGAACTAACGAGACCGCATCATCCGAACCGACATTGTGTTCCGTGGCCCGCCTGTCTACCGGATTTCCATATAAGGACAATGGACCTTGAATATGTTTTGACTGAAGACTGCCGAACCTTTCTGTCAATGCATTTGAATTTTATGTTTGCCTGATTTTTATATATTGCTCCTGTTGTCAATTTTATCTTTGTGAACAAATTGTTATAAATTGTATAAATTTTAGAAGTGTTTGTGGTCCTTTTCCTGTCAGTGGAGAAATTAAATGCTATTATAATTAAGAACCTCACATTCTGGTGTGACAAGTACATAGTACTTAAAGCCATTTAATATAAAGTGGGACCGCAATACTTCAATACTACAGTATTTATTAATCTTAGTTAATCTCAATATTTACTAATAGATTTTAAGATCAAAATTTGTATTTGTTAACATTACACTGAGTCTGAACTAACATGAATATAAACATTTTCATTAGATAATATTAATAAAGGCTAAAATAGATTGTTCGTTGTTAGTTCATGTTAGTTAATGCATTAACTAATGTAAACAAATCTATCTATCCACATACATATTCAGATAAATTAAGTTTAAAAAAGTATAGCTTTGCTTCATCACAAAACCCATTTGCTACACCCTGAAAAGTAATCAAACTGTCGGAAAAATGCTGAAAACGGTAAAACGTGTGAATAATACAATGTGAAATGCATGGACATAATCAGTATTCATAATCAGTATTCGGTAATCAGTAATCAGTACACTTAGAGCCCAATTTATCGATCTAATGAATCCACTTTTGCTAGTTTAAAGGGATAGTTCACTTTGAAATTAATTTTTGATATGTTTTAGCGTACCTCAAGGGCATCCAAGATGTAGGTGTCTTTGTTTCCACAGTATTTTCAATTTTGATATTTTTTGGTCAAACTGCTGTTGTCTGTCAGTCATATAATGGAAGTCTATGGGGATCTCCTCAAAGAGCATGCACAGAGAAGTCCAAATTAAACATGATTTAATGACTCGTAAATGTAAGTACACACTGATGGCCTAAGACACGAAACGAGCGGTTTGTGTGAAAAAAACGAACAGCATTTATATCGTTTTTACCTCTTGTAACCACAGCCACGTCCAAGTGATCTGAAGGCACGGGTGCTTCAGTCTGTGCATAGCCCGGAAGTGATCTCTCACGCGTGTACTTCACTCATTGTTTACACAGAGATTTCGAAAGTTATACCTTTCACTGTGAAGATCTAAAAATATTTAGATATATTGAAATCGTCTTCCATTGCGATTTCCTGTATATCTAAATATGTTTAGATCTTCACAGTGAAAGGTAAAACTTCCGAAATCTCTGTGTAAACAATGAGTTGGACATAGTTCAGTTGGACGTGGCTGTGGTTACAAGTGGTAAAAAAGATATAAATACTGTTCGTTTTCTCACACAAACCGCTCGTTTTGTGTCTTTGGCCATCAATGTGTACTTACATTTACGAGCCATTAAATCATGTTTAATTTGGACTCTGCATGCTCTTTTAGAAGATCCCCATAGACTTCCATTATATGACTGACATACAACAACGGTTTGTCCTAAAAATATCAAAATTGAAAATACTGTGGAAACAAAGACACCTACATCGTGGATGCCCATGAGGTAAGCTAAAACATATCAAAAATTAATTTCAAAGTGAACTATCCCTTTAACAAAGGGAAAAATGGTTGGCGCAGCCAGCGCATAGTCTAAAAGGGTTGTCTCTATTCTCTTAAATGAGTAATGGGCGTGTTTTGGGCCTAATGTGCGATAAACTAATCAGAGTCTCATCTCATCATTCCCTTTAAAAGCCAGTTGCGTTCACGCCATGGCGGGTTTTTACATGGCAGAATTTGAAAGCGGAAAAACTGAACGCTTGTTTAGTGAGGAAACGGATCTGCTTGTGCGTGAGATTAAAGTGTGCGATCAGACCAGATACAGGACAAAGTGTATGCTCGTTGTGCACACGCCTATAGGCACACATTATTAACAGGCTCTTTAAATAAAAAAAAATATATATATTGTGCCATTTTCAGACCAGGTTTCAGTTGGTCAATGGCACAGTCAATTTCAGTTGCCTAAAATTAGCAACACGCCAACAATCAGCCTGAACACACCTCGTTTTCAGACCAGCACACCCATGTGTGCACGAATGGGCGCAAATGCATGCTATTCAAACAACGCGGCGCAGGACGTGAAAATGATAACTGCATTGGGCTGAACCTAGGAAAACCCCCCACACGTATTGTAATCAACTGGCCTGAATCTCTGTCACATATTGGTCCTGGGCCATCCTTATTGTTGTGCCCCTTATGGCTGTTTGCCACTCACGGTGAATCAAATTCCAAATTGGACGTACTTAACAACAGTTAACACAGGCACAGCAAAATATGTTCATGAGCGATGCTGTCCAGACTTGCTGCAGGAAGCTTTGAAAGAGTTATTTGCATTATTGGCAGGATGATGAGCTTTTTAATATGTCAGAAATCCAATATTGCCATTAAACCCAGCTGATGTGTGACAGTTAATTATGTTGGCGTATGTTAGGGTCGTAAATAGATTGGTTAAACACTTCCTGTGGCAGACGGCACTTTAAGGTTAATTTGCGTAATTGGTGATCAATCTAGTTAAAGCAGGTCAGGCCTAGCCTAAACATGCTCCTCTTTAGTACCAGCATTCAGTTCAAAGTTTCAACTTGCCAAAATCACACTAAAGGGGGTCTGGGAGGTTCTGGGGGACCAAATCAAGCCATGTCAGAGTAGTTATTTTCTGGAAGCGATCTTCAACGCAGGCTACAGGGGGTGAATGAGCTAATGATCATCTGTTGTGAACCTTCTGCTAATAACTCTGCTATGTTGTTCTTTTTTAATTGTTGCTTATTTGACATTTATAATTAGACAGTACACAGCCAGTGCAACTACACTACAAACATTCCCTTAATACAACAAATGTTGTAGTTTTTCTTTCACATTTTCAAATTATTTCAGATTTTTACACAAACAAGTTAGCATTTCCCTGTGCAACACTCTATACAGTATGCTTAAATGTTATTAGAATCCCAGCTAGTACTTTGTTCTGTAAGCCTTAAAGGTGTTATGACAACACTTTTCATCCATCCATCCATCCATCCATCCATCCATCCACCCACCCACCCACCCACCCACCCATCCATCCATCCATCCATCCATCCATCCATCCATCCATCCATCCATCCAATTAATAGCTTCTCAATTGTTGATATTATTTTTTTAAAGAGAAAAAAATCATGATTTTTCCTTTAGACTACTTTTTTTCACAAATGACTTTTGAATTTTTTCATTTCAAACACTTCATCTGATACTTTAGCTATTTTTTAATTAATATATTTTTTTTCAGATCATGAAAGGCTGCTGTGCTTTATTAGGCAGTATATACAAAAAAAAAATGTCTTCATTTTATAAACGTGGGCATTTGATCTTTCACCACATATTTCACACGAGCACCTCGTTTCCTAAACACCTTACTTTAAATGCCCAAGGAGTTCTCTTTGTTGCATAATGCATCAACCACTGGCCTAAATGTTACATACTGAACCGATACCAGAGGGCAATACCTCTTTAAATGAGATCCGTCGGTTTGTATCCCAATATAGGAATCCTATTTGAGCTAGTGCTGTGGTAAGCTTTGAGCTAATACCCATAAACACATCCCTTCATGTATTGCTGGAATGTTATTTTTCTGCACTTTTTTGATGATGCATTAAGTCTGAAGTTGCATCTAACACAGTCTGGGTAATGAAGCCTCCACCTGTGCTGATGTGTATGTGTGTGTGTGTACGTGCATGTGTGTGTGTGTGTGTATGGAGGGTTAATCCGTTTAGGTGTAGCTGTGCTGAGAGTGTTTGCCCGCGGGCTGGACTCTGAATCCATGCAGCTTAAGCAGTGGTAAGGAGATGAGGAGGCCACGGCCATCGCTACAGAAATTAGATGGATGAGGAAATAAACACAACTGCCTCTTATTTGATCCTATCCGGGGATGCAGGATCAGAAAGAGAGCGAGAAGGGCGATTCCTTCTCTAATGACTGTATGGGTCAGTACTCCTGCAGACCTGTGTCAAAGCTCAACACTTCTGATCTGAGGACAGACAGAAGATGGAAACGAGAGAGGAGTGAAGGACAGAAAGAGATACACTGAAAATCGTACTGAAAATACTGTAAATTTACATTACATTGCTGGCAACCAGAGCTGCCAATAGATTACCATTATTTTATAACACAATTATTTTACAGAGTGAAAAATAGAAAGGGAGGGAACTAAAATTAAGGGTGTGAAAGTAGGCCAAGAAAAGCTGCATACGTTACTTTACCTCAGTTAAGTGGTTTGATTTCTGTAACGCACACACTCTTAGAAAAATGGGTTCATTGGGGTTCTATATAGGGTTCTTTACTCAACTCCAAAGAACTTGTTATGCTAAAAAAGGTTCTATAATGACAAGATAGAACCCCTTTGGCACAAAAGTTCTTTGTAGGCTGTTATTCATTCATATCTTACATTATTCTGCAACATTTTGTAGTTGTAATTCAATTATTGTTTATTAAACTGTTGGAGTAACTCAATATCAGATTTTAATCATGCTGATTTTTGGAGGAAAAAAATACTGAAATGGCACTCTTTGTGTGATATACATATATACATTTTTTTCTAACCCCCATATCTTGAATTTTGTGATCATTCACATGCATTCATAAATACATTTTAGGGTCTTGATGTTTGTCAATAATACATTTTTAAGACATTTTTAATTCGGAGGAGAAAGGAGAAAACAAATGACAATGAATGAACCCAAAAGGTTTCCTAAAGGTTTCTTATTATTGAACCCCTAAAAAGGGTTCCGTATAGAACCATTTAGGGGTTCCAAATAAGTAGCGCTGATAGAACCTTTTCTTCTAAGAATGTATAAATACTGTACACATAAGTGTCAGTGTTCTGACACCTTTCTCAGTACTGATCAAAATGGACTAAAGTTTTAGCTCACTATGAAACTCTTCTTATGAACACATACCATGAGCGCTGGGAAGATGCGTCACAGTAGAAGGCGCAACCATCAGCACCCCAGTGTGTCTGCGAGATTGCGTTATAGTTGTACTCTGCTGAGGGTCCTTCTAACGGCACATTACAGACACACTTCCCATAATGCCACATTACACAACGGACACACTCCATCTCCCCGGTCCCAGCATGCACTGAACACGGGCCACAGGTCCAGCTCGAAAGACGTCTGGTGAAGGAGCATTAAGGGGAGAACAGCGGAGATCTCTCTAGAGTGAACGAGGATTCTGCAGGGATGAGTGATTCTACAGCATCAGCATCAGCCGTGCAGGACCACTCTGACCACATCAGAACAGGTAATGTAGTGAGCCACGGTCATCTAATGGAAAGACGTGCGTGATGGATGAGCTGCACCTCTCAATCACTTCATTTACAGAAAAAATACACCTGATAAAAACTTCAGCGAGGAAAAAAGTGGACATATATGTAGTGGGTGCACTTAAAAGTGCCACTGGTATAGACTGTAATGGGTTTAGAGGTGAATAACAGTGTATTAGAACAGTGTTTCCCAACCTTGTTCCTGGAGGCACGCCAACATTACACATTTTCAAAACTCTTCCTAATCAAGCACACCTGATTCAACTCATCAGCTCAATAGAACTCCAGGAACAGGGCAGGGAAACACTGCAGCCAATTTTCGGGTTATGGTCGGATTAAGGTCACTTTTCGGGTTTTTGAAACATTAGGGATAACCCGTTTACATGCGTTAGCCGAGAGAGTTTCTCCTGTATACATGGTATTGCAATATCCCGATGTAAACGGCAACACGCGGTTAACGTCTAGACGTACAGACAACCTTAAGACGCAAAATGTGTCATTTCCGATTCTTCTTCCTGTATCCAAAGACAACAACACAACAGCAGTATGCGGATAATGAATAGTTCGGTGCAGATAGCGATCGCCTTTGTTTGCGCTTAGATGCTGGTAACGTTACTGAGCTCGTTCCAAAAGTATGCTGTGCTGCGTCTCGCCTGGTCTCGCCATGTTTACTTCCGGAATACTGCACGCGGATTTTTGTATATGCGCCGAGAAGTTTCTCTACTCAAAAGACCAAGATTTCTTGCGAATAGACCATGCGCAGAACACAAATCACTATGGGGATATGCCGATACACGTTTACAAAATTCGGGTTAAAAAAGGGGTACCCCAGGTATAATATCCCGGTTTTTAAAATCCGGGATATGAGCATTTTTCGGGTTTTTGCCGGTGTTAACATGGACGTTCGCGACCGGGTTATTGCTAATATCCCGGTTTTGAACGGGTTATTGGCTGCATGTAAACGCATAGACTGTATTAGAAAAGGTAGAGTAAGTGTTAAACTGCAGATATGACCGCTGTGATTATGATGATGATGATGATGATGATGATGATGATGGAGGTTGTGGGATGAAGGACTTTGTGTTTTTGCCACCATAAGTATCTTCTTTTTTCTCTTTAGTAATGAGCTACACATGAAGGTTGGAGAAGCTCAAAACCTGAAATTTGTTAAACATAATAAAAACACACAAACAAAAGAATATTCCACAGTTGAACATTGAACACACAATTGAACAGTATGCTGATGCATATTGAATGATATACAAATACAAAACAAAAGCCTGAAGAAAAGGCTCCATACCTTAAAAGGTCCTATCAGTGCTATGTATTTGGAACCCCTAAAAGGTACTCTACAGACCCTTTTTAAGGGTTCAATAATAAGAGCACTTTAGGATTCTTTGTAACCAAGAAAAAGGTTCTATATGGAACCTTTAGGGTTCAATCATTATCATTTGTTTTGTCCTTTACATTTTAGGGTCTTGTGTTACATACATCTTTAAGACCCTAAAATGTATTTATGAATGCACGTGAATGATCACAAAGTTCAAGATATGGGGGTTAAAAAAATGTATATATTTATATAATTTTATGTAGTTAATCAATATCACACGAATAATGCTGATTTTTTTCTCCAAAAATCAGCATGATTAAAATGTGATATTAAGGTACGGCAACAGTTTAATAAACAATCATTTAATTACAACTACACAATTTCGCAAAATAATGTAATATATGAATGAATAATAACCTATAAAGAACCTTTGTGCCAAAAGGGTTCTATCTTGTCATTATAGAACCTTTTTTAGCATAAAAGTTTCTTTAGAGTTGAGTAAAGAACCATATGCTTCATATAGAACCCCAATGAACCTTTTTTTTCTAAGAGTGTGCCGAAGATCGAAACGCAAATGGTAGCTTGGGTGGGTCAAAAGGCATTCGGATGGGATTAGATTTCTCTGAGGACAGTTGAGTTTGCCGAAAAACTGTTGGTAAATTGCGCTGCAATTTTTTTACAGTGGTTGTGTGAGAAAAAAGCAGACTTGGCAGATTCGGACAGTACTAAAATCTCAAAGTACGTCCGTGAAGCACAAATTTCTGTAATGTCTCCCAGGAAAACTAGAATGTCCGAAAAGGTCTAAAAATGAAGAAAAAAAAGGATCCTTTCATCTCAACACAATCTTCCCCGCTGTTTCTAAATGTGTGTGTTGACAGTAAGATTTGTGCTTGAGTGTACAGGAGTTTGCATGTGTTCAAAAGGCAGAGTGTGAGAGCTGGGCTGTTATTGGAGTATTTGTGTGTGTTTGAAGGGGAGAGAGCTGACGGTGTGTGTGTGTTTGAGGGCTGATGGCATGGCAGATGGAAGTCCCTACGGCTACAGCTTTAAAGCCTCTCTCTCCAAAGGCCAGCAGGATTTTCATTACAATAGACCCTTAATATTCATCACCCTCCCCTCAACAAACACACACAGAGAGCTGAACACACACTCTTACAGTATCCACTCGGGCCCCTACAAAGGCCCAGTCCCTCAGCACACACACAGAAGCAGGGACTGCTGTACTTCACATAAACATCAGCCCACAATGTGCTTGTGTTTCAAGAGTTTTCTTATTAAATCAAAGCAGTCTGTCTGAAGTCTAAAGTTCATAGTTCAACTGAGTATGAGTCTCCTTCAGCTCATGGTGACTGACACATTGCAGGACAAAATGGTGATAGAGTGAAAATGAAAGGTAAAATGTAAATAACTAAGTTATTGTTGTGATTGTTTCCGTCAAAAGAATCATTTCTTCCTGCATAGTTCCCAGGCAAGCTCACATTCTCCAGAGATGTTTAAATCCGAAACTCGAACTCAAGCTCATATTCTTTTTCCACCAGCGCAGCTAGTTTTGAAGCGGTGTTGTGCTGACAGCATTACTGTGGGCTGGTAGGAGCAGAGAAGATTGTGGTAGATGTTTCTTTGTGTACAGAAGCCCAGGGCAGAAGATCCAGTCAGGTTGTGACACTCTGTAATCGTAATCCTCAAATATCCCTCAATGATGGTGAGGTGAGACTTCCAACAATATGTATTACCTCTAATCTCTTTCTCTGTCTCTCTCACTCTCAACCACACACATACACACACCGTGGATTTATCCCACGGTCTCAGTGTCTGAGCCCAAATACTTATCACTTCCCTTAAAAAAGTAGGAATGTCAATCTAAAAATATGGAAGAAACCCAGAGTTGCAGGGTTTATTCAGTTTATTTATAGAAACAAAATTTATTCTAATCACCATTCACTTTTGGTACCGCAAATATCTAATCACTGAATGACAGGAACTCAGTGCATTTAGGCATGTAGACATGATCAAGAAGATCTTCTAAAGTTCAAACTGAGCGTTAGAATTGGGAAGAAGGGTGATTTAAATGATGGTGAATGTGATATTGGTTTTAGACAGTAATTCAGAAACTGCTGAGGTCAGAGGAGAATGGCCAAACTGATTCAAGCTGATAGAAAGGCAACAGTAACTCAAATAACCACTCGTTACAACCGAGGTATGCAGGAGAGCATCTCTGATGCCCAACAGAAGACCACAGCCACACCGGGTGCCACTCCTGTCAGCCAAGAACAGGAAACTGAAGGTACAATTTGCACGGGCTCACCAAAATTGCACAATAGATGACTGGAAAATGTTAACTGGTCTGATGAATCTCGACATTCAGATGGTAGGGTCAGAATTTGGTGTAAACAACATGAAAACCTGGATCCATCATGCTTTTTTTCAACGGTTCAGGCTAGTGGTCGTGGTGTAATGGTGGTGAGGATATTTTCTTATCCTCACCACCATTACAAAGCTCAAATCATCTCAAACTAGTTTCTTGAATAAGACCATGAGTTCTCTATGCTCAAATGGCCTTCAGAGTGACCAATTCTCAATCAAATAGAGCATATTTGGGATGTGGTGGAACGGGACATTCACATCTTGGATGTGCAGCCGACTAATCTGCAGCAATGCTATCATATTAATGGAACAAAATATCTGAGGAATGTTTCCAGTATCTTGTTGAATCTATGCCATGAAGAATTAAGGCAGTTCTGAAGGCAAAGGCAGATCCAAGCCAGAGTCTGTATTAAGAAGGCTCTGCTGTGGTAAGATGTGCCATCTTTCAAATATTAATCATCCTTATTCTTGCAATTTTTCCAAAAGTATAAAAAGAAACCAATAAAGACAAATACAACTCATAGGTTTCTACTGCATCTTAATCTTATTGTGCAGTGATTGATCCGATATCATTATTTTATTTCACTTTTTAGTATAGTGTACTCTCATTTTATTTAAGAACTAGTAACCATTTGAAAATCAGGCCTCAAAAACTGGAGGATATGTAAAAAAAAATTCTATTCAACACTGTTATTGGGTTAATTTTGTGGTTAAGATAAGTTTATCTTATGTCAACCATATATATATATATATATATATACTGTATATATATAGTTGGACACATAAAACACAATATTTCCAATGTCAGAAAGACATTGACGTTAATAAATGTGTTTTATTATTTGTATCTTATGTTGACTAATGCAGTTAATGGAATCTTACTGTAAAGTTTAACCAATAAACTGAGTGTAAACACTGCATTGTGGTGCATATTTAGTTGTGGCTGTTTACGCTGATCTTCAACCCTAAAATATTTAATCATGTGTTCCAATTACTAAGTGTGATTTATTACAAGGCACATGGAATATAAGCGATACTGGTTACATTCCATTTTAAGGTGTCCGTGTTATAGCGTAATTATATATTTAAAGAGTTAGTTCACCCAAGAATGAAAATTCTGTCACTATTTACTCACCCTCATGTTCCAAACCTCTATGTGTTTACTTGTTCTGCTGAACACAAAGGAAGATATTTGGAAGAATGTTTTAATCAAACAGATCTCATTCCCCATTGACTACCATGGTAGGGAAAATACATAGGTAGTCAATGGGGAATGAGATCCGTTTGATTAAAACATTCTTCAAAATATCTTCCTTTGTGTTCAGCAGAACAAATAAACACATAGAGGTTTGGAACAACTTGAGGGTGAGTAAATACTGATAGAATTTTCATTTTTGGGTGAACTAACCCTTTAAGTACTAAGTAATAATTATTAACTACATCTACTTACTATATGGTTAGGATTAAGATTAGGCTGTTGATTAGGGTTACTTGCAAGTAATTAAGCACAATTTATAGTAATTACTATGTAACATTCAACAAGGACATTAAAATAAAATTTTACAGCGATAAATTTTCTGTTAAGTGCAAGAATTAATATTACTGGAACAAGGTTGAAATAACATGTAACAATAACATACCATAATTGGTACTATTGCTGCCATAATGCTAAAGTGTGATGCTGCAGTGTTGAGGTGAAGTGTGTGTGTGTTTAGCTCAATAAAATTATAATTTTCTGATCTGCCAACAAAATGGCTTCTATCAGATTAAATTGGCCTGGACTGACAGTTATTCGTCAGCATCATATAGGATGCAGATGTCACTGTTGTAGAAAATGCATGCGTTTATGATCGTGTGTGTGTGTGTGTGTGTGTGCGTGTATGTGTGATGGTAATGAGAGAAAGATGTAAGATGCACACGACACATGCTCAGTCAGCATTATCATTATTTGAGCTCCTGCTCTTGTTCTAGCTTCAAACACACATACAAATTCAATGTGACACACTTCATTTGTCCTGGACTGAATGACCCAGTGCACTCTCCCTGAAAGTCTCAGTTAGGATAATCGCATAGTAAGGACTGGAAGTAACACTTTAAGAATTTCCCATTTATGTAGACCACTAATTTGAATATATTTGTAGGATGCATCCTCCTATGGTGATCCTAATGGAAGTTACAATTTTAGTAAAAATAAAAACCTTCATGCACAGATGGCACCAATTTTTTAAGAATAGGCCATAGGACACTTTAAAATAAAGTGACAAAGCACAGCAGCATTACATTTGTTGGACTATTATTAGACATTATTATTTTACATTGACTGAATATTCAACCCAAAAACATTTTGAATACAAACAGGACTGAATGGTTGTCGCACAGAAGATGTTTTGAAATAGAAATGTTGACACTTCTTTTGTCCCGGA
Organism: Cyprinella venusta; assembly: GCA_038021265.1. NCBI lineage: Eukaryota > Metazoa > Chordata > Actinopteri > Cypriniformes > Leuciscidae > Cyprinella > Cyprinella venusta. The sequence continues at coordinate 10,574,606 of CM075884.1, read as the reverse complement.
TCCTTCCATATGACCGACCCAGCGCATCTTATCATTCGCTCCCTCAATGACAGGACGCGTGAAGCGATGGCGAGCATACGTTTGAATAATGACTTCAGTCCGCTGAGCAGATCAGAGCAGAGCAAGAACAGCATCTGTGTTCATGAAATCATCTACAATGAACCAAACTTAGAATTCATGCATGAAATAACCATGTTGCAAAAACATTTTTTTTTTTAATTCCTCAAGTGTTCACACAGGGCTTTCAAAAACCCTCCATTAGTGTGCAACATTACCCAGGTGACATCAGAAAGGTTTGGCAGCCATTGTCAACACAGTACTGTCCGCAGGGATTTATGTGTCTATTATTCACGTCTTAGACGAACGCATAGTTCCACAGCTTTCCTCTGTAAATTCAAAGTCTGAAAAGAACAAGAGAAGAAGAAAACTGAGAAGACAAAAAGGTGATGGACAGATGCAGACAGTTAGTCTCTGCGGTCACAAGTGAAACAATTAGACGTGGGGCTAAAAAGATGTGCTCTTTTGTGTGGTTGGCTGATCATGAGTGCAGTGATTCAACCTAATCTCATGTAGCACATTATACCGTGAGAGCATCATCTCAAAAGCATCACCCTCACAGATAAATATGATATGGAGATATTCTGACACAACGAAGGTCTAAAAGCTGGCACTCCATCATTGCTGATCATAAGACTCTGTGAGACACTTCATCATGGAATCACATGACTGACAGCGGACTCTCTAATAGGCTAGCAGAGCAAATGCCTGGGATATTTCTCTGATCCCGGGTTATTATGATGAACCCCTGCTAGACTTCCATGATCCTTTGGTAAACACCGTGAGCAGGGGCTCATATCACCCGATTAACCTGCCGTAGAGCCCTGTTTGCACAAGTATAATATTAGCATCAATAACACTCGTGATCCGGGCTGAGACCGGACAAAGGCCTTCATTCAAAGCCCTCCGCAAGCACCAATTTACCAAATTACCAAAAATCACCCCCAAGTGTTTGCGTTCCTTCCAAGGGTTATCTTTCGTTTGTTCAGCTACGTTATTTTGCTACAACTGAAAAACATTTGCTCGGTGATAACCATCTGACCGATAGTTATGTATATCAGATTGGATCTGAGGGCTTGTTGAATGCCGTCCATTAACAGAGAGAGAGAGAGCGAGAGAGAGAGAGAGAGAGACATTGACTTAAAGACTCTATAGGCTCTATAGAAGTTCAGTGATTCAGGTCAAATTATTGTGAAAAAACACAACCAATACCACCAGATCACCTTATCTATTTGCTCATCTGGCTGTTATAAGTCACGTACAGCAGCCAAACAACAACTGAAGCTAAAGTTTTAAGGGTCTAGAGCCCACTAAAACACACTGATCTCCATAATGGTGACTTACAAATTACGTTTTTCTCCTTCAGTTATTCTGCTTGTTATCATCAGGTGTCTTCAATGTTGGCAATAAAAATAAATAAATAAATAAATAAAAAAATAAAAGAGTTCTTAATTCATCTTTGACTTCAGTCTGTTTTTCTGATATTTTTGTTTAAAAAAAATAAATTCTACCAATTTTAAATGGTTAACTTTTAAGCAATTAATTTGGTTAAGTATTACTCAATTCTAATTTGTTAAATTTAATTAATACTATTGATTGTAATCTGTTGCCTCAATTTTATTGAGTCGATTTAACATATTCAGTCGTATTCATTTTTACAGTGCTTTTAAAACTAGTTTAGAATCTTTCCACTCACATGTCTGAACAGGCTTGAGTAGCTGGAATTTCAGACACAATATGGTAAAATAATACATGTTTGATTACTTTTGCTCTAATGAAAATTCTAATGTTGAAAACTATTAAATGTGGTGAAAACAGAAAAGTTCAGTGATGGCCTGAAATATTCCAGTGCTGTTATATTAAATATTCCCATTCCCATGTCTAACCCATTAAATATTCCACATTGTCTAACCTAACCTCACGGGAAGGTCAATCGAACCAATTTGGCAACTTGTGAACAAATTAGCAAAAGTCTTACAAATTTGTTGAGTGAGGTCATATGAATTCATACGATTTAGCCATTGCTGTGAGATAGGGTTGGAAATATTAGCTCTCTTGGAATGCCTCTTGGCCAATCAAATTAGAGGGCTGCAATTAACCATTTCGTAATAAAGCTTTATAAAGAGGGCGTTTTTTGAAGCACAAGTATATTCTAATGCCACAGTGTAGTCATTTTCAACACAGCCATCCATTTGCATGTGTCAGTCTTTCTGCAAATAAATTTTTCATTTAAGAAACAAGTAAAAGTGAAACATATGTATTACTGTTGCAGAAAACTGTAATGATTTCTGCCGTATGCATGAATTGTTTTACAAATGTATAAAATGTTGAGTGTCAACGCATGTTAAATGTGGCATGTGATGTCACTGGCATATTCCAGCAGGTTCTGCATGCGGAGCTGATTAGGGAAACAAAGGATCAAGGTGAGAGCGATAGATGAAAGGTGTAATCTTGTTTCTTCCGACAGGAAGATTCTCAGGTCATGTGACAGGCAGGGTCATGTGACCTGTGTCTGACAGATGAGAGGGTGTTGACAGGTCTCACCCACGTTCTCAGGACCCCGTGAAAACCGATACCCTGGAAAAATCACCACAGATGACATTTCCCCCCTTTTTCAGTCATTAACAGGTGAGAGAATATATGGAATGGAAATATATGCTGTTTTTTTGTCTGAGAGAAGGAGGATCTGTGTTTCCTGGAGCCATTTTGCCCAGCAGAGGCCATTCCCCAGTGTCCTTCTGGAGTCCATGGAGAAAGAGCAGCCAACAGCCATGCCTGAAGACACACACTACACACCTGCTGATGAGTGTAGTGTTGTGGGATTACCTTTATGGCCCAGGGGACTAGACCAACACACACACACCTTCATTCATGCTGAGGATGATATACCTATGAATCTCAGTAAGTGTGATTTGATTTTAAGAGGTCGTTTATAAACACACTGCTATCCTGTAGGAAATATTACAATTGATATTTCATATCTTGATTGTTTCTCCAAGACAGAAATGAAATTAGAAATGGAGAGCAAGTGTAATTGTACGGCTCTTCTTCTATTAAGAATTGCATGCAACATTTTTATAAATTTCATAATCATATTTTAACATATCTTCCTTGAGCTCATTGCTTCTTCCTTAAATTATTACATAGTTTAAATGAATACATTTTAAGCCAACTGTGATTTTGTAAATGTAGATTTCTGAAATACATACCTGCTTAGACAGATCACTCTAAATTCTAATGTGGATGCATTTTCTGTAAAGCTGCTTTGAAACGATGTGTATTGTGAAAAGCACTGTATAAATAAATTGAATTGAATAAGCTCCCAGTAATCTATAATATATAAACATGCTTCTCCTTCAGTGTTTTCTCTCTGTCTGCAAATCTCAATGAGAACTTAAACAATTCCAATCAAGACTAAATCAAGTGATAAATGATAGCTCCGTTTTTACTCTGTCAACAATTGACTCATTTCTGTCTATTTTTATGTCTCTAAGGAATGTTAAGATGTCTCAGATAAAGCTGATACTTTGTGGATTCCCTGAGCTCTGAAAGAGCAACCTCAACGCAATACAAGAAAAAAAAATCTCCTCTGGGTAACTGTCATGTTGGTGTCCATTTTTTTTTTCTTCTTTTTTGCTCAGTTGTGCACCTGCTCAGTTCACCCACAGGCATTGTGGGAGCCCCAAAGCCCTCTGGGACACTCTTCAGTTCATGAATATCATCCAATAGCCTTTTCACAAAAGAATACCAATGCGGTTAACAAACAAAACAATTCTTAAAAGCCTCCCCCTCCTCGTGTTTGAATAAATGGACAATATTATGAGCGCTGGCTTATCACTGCAGTCCATTTACCTCCTCTAATGAGGACAACACACTGCTGTCACTCACTGAGCTGTAGTAAATAACTGTCATTCTGTTTCACACCTCACTGTTTTAATAAGACAAAACTGAGATGCTATTAATATCAGACTTGTTTAATTAGATATTTGCTATGGAATGTTTAACTTAAATGATATTTCACAATTTTCCATTTTCAGTACAGTAAAGGTAATGTATGCTTGGTAAGAGAGTGAAACACCCAGCCAAATGTTCTGCCAAATTAAAGGAAAGAATGTTTGTTGCCCTGTTGTGAACTATATTGTCATTAGTTTTGCACACACTGAATTGCTATTATATCACACACTGAAAACATGTTCCTGCATAATTTTCAGCTGACATCACTTGGCCTGCAATTCTTGAGAAGCTATTGTGACATTGCTTTTCTGGTAAGGAACACAAAGTATTCTGGTAAGGAACACAAAGTCCACTGGTAAGGAACACTGAGTGAAGAAACGTAATTTATGGAGTGAACACATCTAAACTGCCACTCACCTTGCTCCATCACCAGCTGTGTTGGCACCCTTCCACCTCCCCTATTCCACCAACATAATTTAGCCATCTTGCTAGCATACTCATCTTCCAAGCATTAATAGTATTAGCTCAAGTTGAAGCTGCTTTCTTGAGCTCGTCCACAAAAGTTTAAATTATCAAACAAACTTTTTTACAATAAAGTGAATTCTTGATGGATAATACCAAGTTAATATTGGATAATGCATGTTTTTCAAAGTGAAGTGTACATTTTTATGCTAAATTAATTTGGCAATGTTTATTACGTTGGTTACTGTACGCATCGCAGCAGTTTGGAAATGAAATTTCCAGTGAGTGGTGCTAAAAGCAAGAGGGTAATCCATCAGCCGGAAGTTGCAGAACTTCACCTGATGTTTGCATCCCATTGACTCCCATTCATTTTGGAGTCACTTTGACAACGAATAATTTTATATCTGAGGCATCCAAAGACTTAATTTGTCCATTATTTATTTCTAAAGAAACACGACACTGTATAAAATGCTCCATTACTTTGTATCTTACATTACAGCCCCGTAGAAGCCATTTTTGTAAAAATAGGCTAAAGATTAAGCCATAACCATGGGACTTTCTGTCGCACAATTGAGACATTACCGTATAGACAGGAGGAGAAGCTCGCAGGCAATCTTTTACTGTCTATGAGGCAATTGGGGGTACATGGAGGCATAAAGTCGAGGTAGAAGCCCATAAATAGAGAGTCCGTAAAAGCGCCGGGCCAAAATATTTCAACAACGTTTTTGAGGAATTAAGTGATTCTAATTTGTCTTGGCACAGCTAAAAGAAGATTTACAAATGTCAGACTGTCATCACACTCAGTTTGAGCCGGCACAGTCGCTCAGACATCAGACAGGAAGTGCAATAATCGGGCTTCAGTCTTCTCCGTTGAAATCAATGGGGTCGCTGTGTCCATTTCTTTTACTGTCACGCTTGTACCCAAACCCTACCCTAAAACCAGGAGCGCCTTAAGATAACCAGAGACCCCTGGGCTACAGCATCATGGTACTTCAGATGACACGCAGATTATTCCCACGCTTTTGTAAACAACCGAGCTGAACTCTCTCGCACTGTATGACATTACAGAAAGCTAGCTGTCCAGTCCAGGCTTTGCTGAAAGCCTGGTTCTGGGTCATGAAAAAATAAGGCTGTATGTTTGTTTATACCCAGACAGCAACATAGTGTTGGCCCAGATCTGGTACATGTGGATGTAGCAGGTAGGCCTCAGCCCTTGGAAGCCTGTGTGTTAATTCACCCCTGCCTAAAACGAATCTATAGTGTTAACAAACACAAATGTGAGCTACTGAAAAAGCATATGTGCAGAAACAATCCTGCCATTTTGGATTACTTATACAAATAGTTGAGTTATTTTATCAGGACTGGTGTTTTTAATGGAATTTGTACCCAAGTGCTCACATTATACATGCAGCGCTGAACGAGCTACCACGCAAGTTTACTACATCAGAAAAGCTATTCATATGGAGATAGGTAGATATGTGACAAAATGTATTACAAATCATGCACTGTGGTAGTGCTTTGAGGTCATAGCAAAGTATTGTTTGCCTGACTTCGTCATACTCATTTTCAAGAGAGAATATGAGTCTGAAACTCCTCAATTGGGCTTTGATTATGAGGCGTGTCATAACCGAACCAGGAAAAAAAAAAAAAAAAAACCTCTTCACTCAATTGGATAGTCGGCAGACCAACAACCAATCAGAGCAACGCATAAGTCAACTCCTTTGCATAGCGCAGTTTTCAAATACAGAACGTAGCCTACTTTATTTATTTTAGAAGTTAAATAACGAGTGTTGCTTCTTTTACTTACTTATCCATGAGTGCCACCAAAGGAGAAACCACAATGACCACAGGCTTTTCATTACATCCCGTCTTCTTAACGACCGTCAGAGCCAGCTGATAAGTTACACTTTTCCCAAATCATGTAGGAAGGACGCCCAAAATATATTTCCGATCGACAAATGCCTTGATTGCAGTTCTCTGTTTGTCTATTAAAATGAAAAATGACAGCGGAATCTATACATCTCAATTCTCCAGCTGCACACATCTTTGTCAAGCGCTGACGACGTGAGGATTACGTTACTGAAGACCACCCGTCAATCATCGTATAAAGCCCGCCCTGACAATTTGATTGGCCCGATGAATTCTGAACCGATCACTCCTCAATGGATCGAGTCCAGACCGAACTTCCCGTCCAAAAAATGTTGTGGGCGGAGTTCGGGCTGGCATCCAGGCTAAAGTATTGTGCTAGGAACAGCACAAAAAATATTTATTTTATAAATGATAATCTGACTTTGTAATCATAAATTGTCTGAAGACTGTGTGTTACCAAACAGAATTGTAAAAAATTATATTTTCAATCTGGTTTCCCAAACATCACATTCCCAAACATTCCCTCATCCCTTTTGTCAGCCAAACAGTCTTGGCCCAAGCACCACAGGTTGAGCCAATGCTGGTTTGGTTGCTCAAACAAAAAGTTTAGTAGCACAACAGTGTTTTACTCTTTAAAAAAAAAATCACATTTAAGCATTAGAAAACCAGTGAGTATATGGATACAGCATTTAGAGATACGTGTGTGTGTGTGTGTGTGTGTGTGTGTGTGAGTGAGTGAGTGGGTGGTGTCTGTGTCCAGGAGAGGGCAGACATACTGTGTATAATCCTGTTTGGATTCATAAATTTTAAGGGTGATGGTGTCACAGGTGAGGAGAGAGTATCTAAGGGCATTGTATATTCAATGACATCAACCTCTTGTTAGCTGTTAGGAACAGCTCTGAGAACATAACCGATGTCATGTGTGAGAAATGTGCAGTGAAATTCATTCTTCAATAATGAATTTTATTTGTGGATAGTATGCAATCTATTTCTCAATACTATACCTGTTTTATTAATCAAATCAGTCACCTAGATGGAAAGTCTCTGGCAATTAAAGGAATAGCAAAATTCAAAAATAAAAATTCTGTCATCATTTACCCTTATTCATTCAAAATCTGTTTGGCCTTATTTGGAACACAAAAGGAGATGTTCAGGAAAATATACAAGTTGATCATTTTTTATATAATAAAACAGTGTACAACAATATAATAAAAGTAGTCCATATGCTATTACTGATGATCTCTCTCGCTAACTCTCTTATCCCATTAGCTCTCATGCACATTTAAATGCACATCAGCAACTATTATTGATGATTGACATATATTTATCATTGACACTACAACTGAAACACTTTTTAAAATATGAATAAAATTTTTATAGACTGTTCCTATTATGCACATATAATATTTGTTTTAATGAAGGGTATACATTTTTGGATATAAAAATACCATATAGTGAAACAAATTATGCGAAAGACATCAGCCAAGATTCTGAAGTCTGTATCCTGTGGACACATTACTATCCCACGAGGCAACAGGAGCGGAGTTGTGAATGGCAGTAAAGCGATGAGTTTGAGACAGAGCTGTTTGATCAACCAGTGGCAGATGGTAAGTGGTTGTAGGAGTGGAAATCCTGTTTGGATGAATATCTACAGAGCTATGTTTTCTTCCAGAACTCCTTGTAGAAATACGTTGCTTTCATTAACTCATTGAAGTAGCCAGTGTAATAGTTGTAGACCTAGCTGTGATACTGTTTCATGCTTTGAGCCAGGATTGGCTATAGTAAAATGCGTTTCAAAAAGGCAAAACCTGGTAGAGAGTTCCTGTGCCCTCTGTGCCCTATACCTGAAGTAACCTGATGCAAATTAGCAATAATCATCATGATCGCTTCTGCATTTAGCCATCTTCCGGATCAGATCAGTGTATGGAAATTATGAGAAAATTAAACACAAAATTAAATCTAGTGAAAGATTCCCACAACAGGACAAAGCAATACTGCTGATACAATCTACCTTCAGGCTAAATCTATTTAAAACTTCTGAAACTCATTACTAAAAGTTTTGTTTTATTACAATATACTAAAATTGGGCTGAGATGGGGTGCATTTCCCAAAAGCAACGTTAGCAAACTACAGTTGTAAGTTCTGTCTTTACCAATGTATATATATATATATATATATATATATATATATATATATAAAGACCTCTGATGCAAAAGCCTCTAAAAGCCATCTATGTCAAAAATGAGATAATATTGAGTGAATGCTCTCCACACATAGTATACTGTCATCAAATACTTTTACTTCAAAGTCACTAAAGCCAGCCTCAGCCCATTCAGAAATGTTGGTACTATACATAGGAGCCTGATAAAAAATGTTAATATTAAATAAAAACGTGATGGACTTCGAGGCTTTTGCATCTGAAGTCTTCATATATATATATATATATATATATATATATATATATATATATATATGTGTGTGTGTGTGCGTGTGTGTGTGTGTGTGTGTGTGTGTGTGTGTGTGTGTGTGTGTGTGTGTGTGTGTGCATTAAATGCGCTAGTCATCAAGTACTGTTCCCTTCACTTAGTCTATGTATAAGTATTTGGAACAGCTTGCCAGTACAACTTAGGGTAGCTCCTTTTATATCAGTTTTTAAATCTCTTCAGAAAATCTGTTCTCTTTCAAGGGTACTCAAACTAGGTTGACTATGACACTTTGGGGAACACCCTTAGCGTAACGTAACACAGTCTCATCCCAAGACGTCTTTTGACCATACGTTAACATCCGCCGTTTTAGGGTACCCTTTAACGTCAGTTACATGACGATCCTGGGACGTCATACAAATGACGCTTTACCTTTAACGTCAGTTAGGTGATGGGGTAGGTTTAGGGGTAGGTCTGGGGTATAAGGCTAGGATCCGATAACGTCATCTAACCAACGTTAAAGGGTACCCTAAAACGGCGGATGTTGACGTATGGTCAAAAGACGTTTCAAGACGTCAGTTATATGACGTCTTGGGATGAGACTGCGCTGCGTAACGCATCTGAAGAATGAATGAAACTAATCCAATCCTGGTTGGTGCTGCGTCATGACATAACATACACGGAAGCTACAAAGGGACGCCGGCACACAACAAAGAGCTTTTTGCTCTTCAGCAAGCTCTCTGTATCAAACTGTGGTAATACTTTATTTCGATAGTCCACTTTAGACATTCAACTAACTATAAGTAACTTTGCCGCTACATGTCAACTAACTATCATTAGAGTATTAGTAGACTGTCAGCTTAATATCTGCTAACACTTTATTTTGTTGGTCCCCCAACAGATATTCTACTGACTATAAGTAACTTAGCAACTACAAGTCAACTTGTTCTCCTAACCTGAACCCTAACACCTAACCCTAACCTAACAGTCTACTGACAGTCTACTACAGCCTACTAATACTCTAATGACAGTTAGTTGACATGTAGTTGAAAAGTGACTTATAGTTAGTAGAATGTCTAAAGTGACTATCGAAATAAAGTGTAACCCAAACTGTTTGTCCTATTTGGTGTTCTTTGTCCCATAAGAGTTGTCCCAAATAAAGGTCTGCATTGCAATATAGAATCTAGTGGCTCGGATCTCGTGTTTGCCGAGACAGCACGTAGATTACGGGTCTACTCTGCAATAAAGATTCTGTGGCTGGGATCTTGTGTTGCCAAGGCATAACGTAGATTACGGGTTTATTTTACAATAAAGATTCTGTGTGTGTGCGAGGCATGCACAGTCAGCTCCTGTGGGTGCTCAAGAATGAACCTCGAATAATACCCGAAATCAGTCTCGAGAGCCTGGTTCCCTTAAGTGGAATATATTAAGACCTGCCATATATTTCTCCTTGGGTCCTGCACACAATAGAGAAGGGTTACAGGCTGCAGTTCGATTCCACCCACCAAAATTCAACGGGTTGGTGTAGACTGCCAGCCCGTTCTCATCCCAAGGCATCATCTAACTGACGCTTTTGACCATGCGTCAACATCCGACGCACATGGCACCCTTTAGAGTCAATATGAGACGCGCCTCCTAGTGGTCTGACCCTAACCCTACCCAAGACCTAAACCTACCCGCGTCATCTAACTGATTCTAAAGGTTGCCATGTGCATCGGATTTAGACGCATGGTCAAAAGTGTGAGTTAGATAATGCCCTAGGATGAGACTGCATTGGGACTGCAGTCGACCCAGTGCAAGGTCAGATATTGGAACAGGAAGTAAACTCAAATCTGAGGATTGGTTTATCATGATAGATCTAAGGGATGCATACTTCCACATATCCATCCTTCCATCTTACAGGAAGTTCCTGAGGTCCGCTTTCGGAGGCGAAACGTTCCAAAATCGGGTTTTTCCGTTCGGCCTAGCTCTCTCCCTTTCCACGTTTACCAAATGCATGGATGCAGCTCTAGCTCCGCCAAAGCTTCAAGGTTGTCTGGGTGCTAAATATTATATTACTTCTAAATATTATACTTATGTATTTACTTCTATGTTTTCTTGTTTTAAAATTTGTAAATATAGCTTATTATTCTCTCTTTGATCCTTGGTTATTTGAGCTTATACAGCGCTTTGTTCAGTCCTTTGGCAGTTTTAAGTGTGCTTTATAAATAAAAGAACTGAACTAAGTAGCCCTCAGTTTTAATTGATCTTTGTCTGTTCTCATTGGTTGCTATTCTCTTGCGCATCTCCTGTTCCTTTGTGCTCCTGCGTGTTTGCTGCATGATAAACAAAGACACTCAAATTAACGTAGATGTCATTCTTCTTATGAAAAATCAACAACTAAATCAACAACTACATATTTAATGTATTAATCCAACGTGATCTCATGAGAATAGGTATATATTAGTATAAATACTTGATTGGTATCAATAAATCAGGCCAGAAAATGATGACTGTCATTACTAAAAGTGACCAATATCTGATCTGAGTTTCTCTGGATTCTTATATGACAAATATGTATCAGACACACAGTTTAAGCAGCCAGAGACAAACCAATGTTAAAAATTGAGGGGGCACTGATCCTCAACAACTCCTCTCCATACCAGCCAGCGCAGTCTCATCCCAAGACGTCATATAACTGACGCTTTTGACCATACGTCAACATCCGCCATTTTAGGATACCCTTAAACGTCGGTTAGATGACGTTATTTAATCCTAACCCTACCCCAGACCTAAACCTACCCCGTCACCTAACTGACGTTAAAGGTAAAGCGTCAGTTGGATGACACCCCAGGATCGTCATCTAACCGACGTTTAAGAGTACCCTTAAAACGGTGGATGTTGACGCATGGTCACAAGTGTCAGTTTTATGACGTCTTGGGATGAGAATGTGTTAAACCGGCATGATTACTCTGACTTCCAAACAGATGGAAATGGACAAATACTCTTAATGTTCCAATCCAATTTGACTTGTAATGCTGCCCGAATCACACACTGTTCCTTCGTTGGCCAGAGGAAAACTGGCCCCCGACAGAGCCTGGTTTCTCCCAAGGTTTTTTTTCCCCATTCTGTTGTGTTGTGACATTTCAAAAATGTTCAAATGAAGTCTATGCCACTGACTCAAGTGATGAAGTCATGAACACTGGCCCAGATTAGTCCAATGGAGAAAAGGCCAAACAACCACTCACACCTCAATGATTTTAAGAATGTTAGAAGAAGTGAAACGCAAATCTAATAATAGTACAAAATATGTGTATTGCTCATGGTGGGATCATGATATAAAATAGTTGTTACATTTTTATTGAGCCCATTAAGGTTGGAATACAATCTTTTTAACCGTTTCTAGTGGTTGATGGGTTCTCTTAAGGTGCTAGAATAAATATGCTAAAACGGTCCAATGCCATGGTGGGTTAATTCCAACAATGGTGGCAGGCAATAACAACATCAAATAAAGTCAAATAGCAGGGCTAAAAACAGTGGCCGATCCGTTTATGTTTGCAATTGTAATGAAGCATATAAGACAAGGCAAGTGATTTTATTGCAGCTCAATTAGAGAATGATTGTCTTAATGGTGATGCTGGAATGAAAGCATGCTGTAGTGTTGGCAGTAACAGAGCTGCAAACAAGAATACGTCTTCATTTAGAGCAATCGTCATCATATCTATATTTACAACACCGACAGAGCAGAGGGATTCCCTGAGTGTGTTTGTCTGTGAAATCCATTGTGTCACTGTTATTAGGTTATTATAAGGATTTCTGAGATGATGAAAGTAATTACAAATTAAGCCATTCGAAAGTTGCATTTGAAAGTTCCTTTATCTTGGTGATACACCTTTGAAATACTTTTGATATTATTCTGGAGTAAAATTTTGGCTAATAAAAAAATATATGTATACCATGAATATATGTTTTAAAAATATTTTTGGATACAACAATTATTTGAATTATTTAGTTTTGCCATTTGATATTTTACAAACTCTATGAACAAAAACATACTGGAGACAGTCATGAGCCATACCTTCCTGCATGATGATTACACCACAACGACTTTCAAATGTCAATAATAGTCTAACTGGCCTCCTTTACTGTCTACTCACTGCCAAAACAAGTTTTAATAGAGAAACTGCATGTTCATTATAGAATAACTGTTTCTATATAAATTGGAGTTTTAAATAATTATTCTTCCTTTTTGTTACAGAGATTGTTGACCCTAATACCATGTTACTATGATATATTGCATTCATGTACTGTGGTGTTTACATGGTACTTCAAAGAATAGCACTGTATCACCATTGTTGGGTACGTTCTTTGTTGCGGTCTTGAAAGTAATGTGGATGTGATATTATCTTTAGAGGAGTTTTCCCTGAATTTTAGCAAGTTGTGTTTGGGCTTGACCCACTTCACTGACTCTCTCTCTCTCTCTCTCTCTCTCTCTCTCTCTCTCTCTGATAGCGAGGCCTTGATTCTGTCAAATCTCTCTGGGTTCTGGATCAGCGCTCCAGTAGGTATCTCGGGCTATCAAAGTACATCTCTTTAAGTTTCACACTTTGCAGGTTCCTTTTGTTCTCCTCGCGCAGTTCTCCAGGGGCCTGTGGATTGAGTCTCAGCGCTCCGTATGGCTCAGGGCGAGAGAGACGCTCTACAGGGAGACCGATGCTTCAAAATTGAACCGAGCTTATGACCAAAAAAGTGGGGGAAGGGGGCAGTAAGGGCTTAGAGAGAGAAATGAGGGGTTCTTCTATAAAGAGCCAGAAAAGAACAGACAGAGAAGAGGAAGATGAGCTGTTGGGAGTTCAAAATGGTCATTAGATTCCGTCTTCTTATTTTTTCTTAAACCACCTTGCTAAATTTATTCGATCACAAATGGTTTGGATAAATCCTCCTCTTCAACCTCTTTCTACATCTGAAATCATCTGAAACAACTGTTGTTGTATCCCAAATACGAGTGTACTGCATACTGCACCATACTGTATACTGGCAACTTTTTGGAACAGTATGTGACCGTACATATTATGCAATGATAATAATTTCACTGTAGTCACTATGACTTTAAGGCAGAGTTATTTTGTCTTTTTTCAATTTTATGTAAAATAAAGTAATACGTATCAAGTAATGTTAGGCTAATTAAACTGATGATACAATTCTGATGTTATCTGATGTTATTTTAGTATCATTTATAAAATACAAATTGTTCAACCCTCATTGCAAGCCAGGTTTATTGGCAAAATGTACAGACTTTCAGCTGTTTGCAATGAATGAATCAAACAACATAAATTGAAATAGCTCAAGACAACCAATGTTTCAAGTTGTTTCCACAAATTCAACCAAAAAAGTAACTTTTAATGACTTCTGCAATCTAATTAGGTGAAATTACTCAACCCCCTGAATAGAATCCCAAACAGCACAAATCTGCAAATCTGCAGGTGTTGTCTCAAGCACACCTGATGCTACTAATCAATCAGGGCTTTATTAGTTGCACCAGGTGTGCTTGAGCTAGAACAAGGGTGCATTTCCGGCACAACTATGTAGTTCACTGGTTCACTACCATAGTACGATGCATCGTTGGAGAAATCAACTAGCTAGTCACGACTGTTTCCCGAAACCCATTGTCGCAAAGTATTGTTCAACCACATTGGTTTCGCATGTGAAGTAATAACTGCTTTTAATGAAACTGTTTGAGATCCAATTAATGCTAGATTTATTTATATATAAATTACAGACATATCATTTGAGGACTACTTTTAATTGTTTTCAGTTGTTTTGCTTTATTACCAGACTCAATATTTGGCTTGTTCTTACATAATAGAGCACATGAGCACATGAGCACTCTTCAAACACGTTACTTTAAATCTTTTGAAAAAAAAAAAAGACGTAAATGACATTTGTATGTATTATAAATAAAAGGCACCGGTTGGACTGAATGTCAGCTTGCTTATTTGGCTCAAGATAAGGATTTATTACGTCCAAATGTGATGCAATATATAAACTATGTCTCTAACCACGAGAGCTGAGATTCAAACCACACAACTTTGTGATGCTGTTTGCGGATGTTCGTTGGAACGATTGTTTTGGGAAACACCGACTCGTTGAACTATGCTGATAACGACGGAACTTGCGACCATAGTTGGCTAACGATCCTTTCGGGAAACGCACCCCTGGCTAGTTTTGTTGAGTGTCACGTTTGACTGCATGTTAGAAATATGGCTAAGTTAAAAGAATGGTTGAGAAGATATAAAAAGTTGAGAAGATATAATGGCCCTTCACAAACAAGGAACAGGATACAAAAAGATAGTGAAGGCACTAACTGTTCCTAGAGACACCGTTGGAAGCATAGTTCACATGTTCAAAGTTAAAGGAATGGTGGTTACACTACCTAGGCGGGGCCCAAAAGCACAAAGAAAATTTGGCTCCAATTTGCTTAAACTTATACAGTTAAATAAGCCTCAGAAATGTTGGTATTCAGTTCTTTGGAGCGATGAAACAACTTTTTGACCCCATGGATCAGCGGTATGTTTGGAGGAAGAAGAAATAAGCATATGCTGAAAAGAACACTTCTCTTACAGTTAATCACGGTGGGGCTCTGTGATGCTCTGTGGCTGCTTTGTATCCTCTAGCACTGGAAACCTGGAAGGCAAGATGGATTCATTGAAGTATCAGGAAATCCTAGGAGAAAACGTCATCCCATCAGTGAGGAAGCCAAAGCTTGGGTGTCATCGGACCTTCCAACACGACAATGATCCCAAGCATACCTCAAGTTCCACCAAGATTTGGTTTGCAGAAGAAGTCCTGGAAGATTCTACAGTGGCCATAACAGTCACCGCATATACAATCTCTGGTGTGTTTTGAAGAAGGCGGTTGCAGCACGCAAACCTAAGAATATCACTGAACTGGAGGCCATTACTCACGAGGAATGGGCTTAGATTCCTCGGAAACACTGCCAGAAACTGGTGTCTGGTTATATATCTCGTTTGCAGTAAGTTATAAGAGCAAAAGGGTGTTCTACTAAGTACTAAAGATGCTTGCCATGAAGGGGTTGAATAATTTTGAGACTGCAGAAGCAACACATTCTCATCCCAAGGCATCATCTAACTTGACGCTTTTGACCATACGTCAACATCCGAGATTTTAGTACAACCTTTAACGCAAGTTAGATGACGCTATCCTAGGGCGTCGTCTAACTGACGCTTTACCTTTAGAGTCACTTAGATGACGCTTGTAGGTTTAGGTCTGGGGTCAACCCGGTCTCATCCCAATTCGTCATATAACTGACGTTTTGGGACGTCTTTTGACCATTCGTCAATATACGACTTTTTAGGGCCCCCTTAAACGTCGGTACATGACGTTATGGGATCCTAACTCTACCCCATACCTAAACCTAACCCTAAACCCAACTCGTCACCTAACTGACGTTAAAGGTAAAGCGTCAGTTGTATGACGACCCGGGATCGTCATCTAACGACGTTTAAGGGGGCCCTAAAAAGTCATATATTGACGAATGGTCAAAAGACGTCCCAAAACGTCAGTTATATGACGAATTGGGATGAGACTGTGTTACTGGGGTAGGGTTAGATAGCGTCATAGAACTGACGTTAAAGGGTACCCTAAAACATCGGATGTTGACGTATGGTCAAAAGCGTCAGTTAGATTACGTCTTGGGATGAGAACGGGCTGGCAGAAGTCACTTGTTGTGTTGAGCTATTCCAATTACTTTAGTTTGAAGGTTGTAAATGTTGCCAATAAACTGGATTTGCAATGGGGATTGAATAATTTTGATTACAACTGTACTATTATAGTTTTAGTAAATGATAATAAACACGCTTCTGATTCATTTGTCACATTCGAAACGGAAGTTATGGGATACAGTACCCAGCTCAATGTGGCCTGCTGTATACTGAACGCTATGTTGCAGGTTTTCCGAGTATTCCATGCATAAAGAAAAAACATCTACTGTGTGCGTTGTGCAAAATGCAGATGTATGCTTGCTAACAAGCATGCAGGATTAACTTATCTACAGTTTCCTTTAAATTCTCTTTGCTCAGGTAGTTATCCATATTCCCTGTCATGCGCAGATATACACACGTTTGCCACCACGAAGACCCCGAGCTCAAAGCCTGCGGGATGATTTGATTTGCAGTGATATCTGAAAACGGCCTCATCGTGCTAACAAGATTAGCTTGAGTGCTTGTCTGTTTTCTGCACTGCAAATTTGCTGTCTGATTAAAACTGGCTCCGCTCTGGAGCGCGAGCTGGCCACTGGGACGGTTGCCAGGTAACAAGACTTGACTCCTGTTTGATCGGGCTAAAGGCTAACATTACAACACGCATTACACACACACGCACACACCTGGCCGACATGAACACCAGAAATGGATATTTGCAGTATATAGTGAATGCTCTGTCATAATTGCATCCACTATAGTCCTTCTTAAATCCAAATTCCGTCAGGTTTAGCCTACAGCAGCACACTAACAGTTTCCAAATTCTTAAACAGGATGTAAGCCCACAAAATGTGCCTATATATCGTGCATACTTAAGCGTTCAAACCTTCCGTTTACCAAAGGAAACACAGTATTAATCCTTCATTTCAATTCTGCATTTATTCAATTGGATTATGTATGCATGGAAGCCTTAATGAGGATTTAAAAATGCAATTATTGCTTAAGCAAAAAATGCGACTTTTTTGATAAATGCTTCTATTAGCTAATAAATGGAGAATCAACAGACTTAGAAAACTGCCTTATTCAGGGCTGGAAATTAGCCCATCAATCATCCCTGGAGTTTGTTAACTATTTTCTCTTCACTGGAGGTCTATGTGTATACAGAATGATGAAATAACCGTGAGAAGGGGGCGAGGAGGAGGGGTGTAGGACAAGGGACAAATCAGCGACGATTACTCAGTCGACACTCTGTGAAGGATCTGAAGAGAAGACAGAAAGTGATCAAATTACACTAGACAAGGGCCTTTAATTATGATATCTATTATTCATAAGGCCATGGTCGAGGGGTAGAGGTCAGAGGGTGTGAGCTTTGGAAAAGGTAAAAGATTTCAGTGTCATAATGTACATTTGTATATTTTATGAGATTATTGATTACATTTTCACAGGCAATACAGAGTGATAGCTCAACCTGACCATGCACATAGTGAGGAATGTTCTGGGAGTAATTACGCTGTAACAACAGCATTTGTGGTAAAATGTTGAAAATAAAAGCTCATTTAGTATAATTTAGTCAGGTTTTTTTTCAAGCAAATATCATCGCTACAGTGAAACGTGGAAGTACACTTGGTCATGTACAAGGCTTTAAAAGCAGAGTGTTACATGTGTTCTTTATTTGTCTAATAAAGGAGTTCTATTGTACAATTTTATACTTACACTGTAAAAAAATCTTTTCATGATTAGTAATCACAACATTTTTTTTTTCTTTTGTCAAATCAACTTAAATAATTGATTTAGTTCAGCTATCATATAATTTTGAGTTTCTGGTGATTAAATTATTATCCTTCATTGTATTAACTCACTTTTTCCATTTCAATGAACTTAAAATTTTAAGGCAACCAGGTTACTTACTTTTTTCAAGTTAAACCAACAATATTTTTTATAGTGTATTTTCGAAAGTGCCATGTGTGGCCTACAGTCCTATGACTGTAGATATAGTATTTGCCTGGTTTATAAACAGTATTTATGCTGGTGTAGTGGCTATTATACTTTTAATTTTAAGTATTTTACTTCAACTATTATTTTTTCTATAGTATATAGTTGAAAATCAGCAGTTTTTCACTTCAAATATTCTTTTGTTTGATGCTCTTCCTCAATATTGAAATGCTTAATTAATTAGCACTGTTATTCTTGACTGCATTTTTCAGGTAAGAGTGTTTAATTACAGAAAGTATTATTAGTTAGCATTTAATTACACAAACTTGTTTTTTTTATTACAAAATAGCTATCAAGCAATCCTGTTAAATTACTTTTATTCAAGCATGCTTGAGGCAATTTGTAAATGACTGCATTTAAAAGATTTACTAAATATAAAACACACTGTCTAGTGAATACTGATATAATACTTTAAGCAAATAACTAGCAAATATTAGTACTCAAAAGCATAAACATAAAGTACAACAATAATTCAAACATCCTTGAATCGAACAAAGAGATCTCTCTAAAGTGAATAATACTCAGATCAATGTCATGCACTAGTGAAAGAGCTGTGACTTTAGGCCGCCAGGACGTGCCAAACCCCTCCCGTCGACCCGCAGCGGCGCCCAGGCATAACAATAATGCCACATAATGGCTGGCGCTCAATGAGAACAACTCCCCTAATTGGCGGCCCCAAATTGTGTTTTATTTTGCTTCTGAGTTTTGAAATATAATCAGTTTGCCTAATTTTATTGCATTTCCTAATGATGCTTGCCCTGAGCAATTGTAGTGTGTGTGCCTTAGCAAACAGCGCGTGTCAGCTAGCGAGATTAATCTTGATTACTTTAGCCCATGATGAAGTAGGGTACAAAAATGCTCTAATTGAAGAATATTGCAGCATGAAAAGGTGATAGATAGACGGCGAGATAGATGTTCGAATCCATTGGTAATTGGCATACTATTTAAGTGATTAGCGCACAAATAGCTCAACAGGCTAAAAGAGGTGAAATACAGTAACAAACAAGTAAAATCTGATTAATGATCCATTCTGCTGATTAGCTCATTATTTGAAGGGTTGAGATTCGCTGGCATAAAGCCTAGAACAACTGTCTAGCATTATAAAGATGACACGTATAAGTATCTAACAGTCCCGTAGGGCGCAAACTGTGAGATGCTAATCGTTCTTAAACGGTGATGGACACAAATAGACAAACAAGAAGAGAGTTGTATACATTAAAAAAAAAATGTTGTATTGCATGCGCAGTGGGGTTGTGATTTGTGTAATTTCAGCAGTTTTAGAAATACATTTTTATTTAGCAATGAAACTTCAACATTAAATATATGGTAACACTTTAGTTTAGGGACCAATTCTCATTATGAACTAGTTGCTTGTTAGCATGCATTTAAGGATATTGGCTATTTATTAGCACAAGTTAATGTCTTATTCTGCATGATCCCTTAATCGTACCCAATACCTAAATTTTTCACATTTTACTTTAACACATTTTACGAAAAATGAACGTTACTGATGTGCATCTTGAGACAAAACAATGGCACTGACATATTTTAAGAAATGTAAGTACAAGTTGGTTTCAGTTAAAACAGCTAAAATACAGTTTACCGCAGTCCGCCGGGTCCAAGCCGCATCCGGATCTGATGAAGGACCTGCGCCTGGACGTGACGACAACGCAGTCCTGAAGTATCAACTAGTCTCTCCCCTGGGATAATTTCGGTTCACATGGCTACGTGGAGGCGATATAAAATTCTGTATTATAAATTTTTCAAGGCTTGTGTTTTTTTTTTTTTTTTTTCCTTGTACCTTGGAACCTATTTCATGATTCGTGTTCTCGAGCCACCAGGACGGAAGTGAATCAATCAAAACTAACTTCAGCTGGACAATAACTTTATTGAAGAGCCGCTGTAAAGCCAAAACAATCTGTTACTTTAATTTCCTATTATCACTGTAAAGCTGTTTTGAAAAAAAAAATCTATACTGCTAAAAGCGCTATATTAATATGATGGTGACTTGATTTGACATGACTTTTAGTCTGGGATTAGGTTTAAGCCATGTCTGTGAAACTGGAGAATCGTGAGAATTAGACCCAAATCTAAAGTGTGAACACATTTGTAAAATCCTTGCTTAAAGATTCGAACAAAATGAAAATATATCCAAACAGTTGGAGATATTGGTTGAATGAAGACACTTTTAAATCTAACACAGTCTCATCCCAATTCGTCATATAACTGACGTTTTGGGACGTCTTTTGACCATTCGTCAATATACGACTTTTTAGGGCCCCCTTAAACGTCGGTAGATGACGATCCCGGGTCGTCATACAACTGACGCTTTACCTTTAACGTCAGTTAGGTGACGAGTTGGGTTTAGGGTTAGGTTTAGGTCTGGGGTAGAGTTAGGATCCCATAACGTCATCTACCGACGTTTAAGGGGGCCCTAAAAAGTCGTATATTGACGAATGGTCAAAAGACGTCCCAAAACGTCAGTTATATGACGAATAGTTAAATCATATATATCTCTAAATTAAATCACTTGTTTTATATAAAATAACATTTTGTCTATATATTGTTAATTACTGTAATGTCTAACATTATGGACACTTGCCTTTTTTGCTTAGAAAAACAGACCAATTTGTAAATTATTTGTGGAATGCAAACTCTTTCTGAAAGGTGATGGAAATATTACCCATACCTTACACAACCAAATATGCTCTGTCTGGTTTGACCATGTACATACTGTCTCGTCTTTGTAGCAGAAATGGTCCGACATAGGCCAGTGGAAGGTTGCGGACACCGAGACGTGATTGGTTTATTTGAGTGGTCATTCCGCACTTTAATCCTTGAGGGTACGGTGTGACCTTGGCTTCAATGTCATGAACGCTCTGGGTTTGAGGTAGAGTGTGCACTCTCATTGGATGGTTGTCTGGGAAGGTGTTATGAAGTGAGGTGACATATGCTGAGACTGAGCTTTTATTAATGCTGATCTCTGGTGCCACAGAGGTTTTGCTGAGTGCCACAGTGTGACTGTATGTTGGATCCTGTGGGTGTTTAAGAATGTGTGTGCACTGTGGATTCTCTTGTCACTATCTCGGTAATAGGTTTGATTTTGTTTAGATAAGTATAAGCATGTTAGGAACTGTTAAGACAACACAGCCTAATGTTGTTCTCCTCAAATTTGATCAAATGTGTGCTTTAAATATTTTGTTAAGTATAAGTTGTTTTGTATTAAAGCACCTTTCAAATGCATTCATATACATCTGCAGTGGTCTTCATCAATAACAGAATGTCAGTAAGGTGAGGTAGTATCTTAATCTCTACACTCTTAGAAGAAAAGGTTCTATATAGAAACTTTAAAGGTTCTAAAGCGCTACGTATTTGGAACCCCTAAAATTTTCTATATCAAAATTCAAGATATGGGGGTTTGAAAATGTATATATTTATATAATTTTATGTAGTTAATCAATATACCACAAAGAGAGCCATTTCAGATTTTCTCCTCCAAAAATCAGCATGATTAAAATGTGATATTAAGTTTAATAAACAATAATTTAATTACAACTACAAAATATTGCAGAATAACGTAATATATGAATGAATAATAGCCTATAAAGAACCTTTGTGCCAAACGGGTTCTTTCTTGTCATTATAGAACCTTTTTTTTTTTTAGCATAAAATGTCCTTTGGAGTTGAGTAAAGAACCCTATATGCTACATATATAGAACCCTTTTTTCTAAGAGTGTAAAGTAATAATATGTTATGGTTTCATTCAGACATTATGGGTTAGGAAATACTAGTTTAATACGTTAATATAAAATAAGTTTAATAAGTTAGTAATAAAAATAAGTTTAATAAAATAAGTTTAATAAGTTAGTATAAAAAATAATAATAAAAAACAACTTTATTTTAAAAATTATTCCATTAAGTAAACTTGCAAACTTATTGTCTTAAAGGATTAGCTCACTCCAAAATGTATAATTTCCTGATGCTCTTCCTTGCTCTAGCTTCAAAGGGCTCTATATGATCCCAGCCGAAGAATTAGGGTTTTATCTAGCGAATCGATTGGTCGTTTTCTAAAAAAATAAAATAAAAAAGCCTTTGAAGCTGCAATGAAACTGAAATTTGGACCATCAACCCGTTGATAATTGTTGAAGTCCAATATATCTTGGAATGAAGAAAGAAAGACATAAACATCTTAGATTACATAGCGGTGAGTAAATTATCAGGAAATTTTAATTCTGGAGTGAACTAATAATTTAACTCTTTCCCAGTCAGCGCTTTATTTATTTATTTTTGCCATTCATTTTCACAAAATTGCCATGGCCCTCAGAATGGTTTTTGTTATATTTTTGATGCATGGAAATCTGATCATACTATATATCAACAGAATGATCAGGATCTTTGCTTATTTATTATTATAATTATTATTATGGCATAATATATATATATATATATATATATATATATATATATATATATATATATATTCTAGCTTCATGCATTTATTTATTTTTTATCAACACTAAAAAAGGAACATGTAAAAAAGGAACATTTTGAACAAAATGAGCAGAGAAAATAGCATTTTCGTTTAAGACTATATCTGAATCGGGTTTAGAAAGATGATCAAAACATATATCGACTAGATCCTGTCCATCAACACTTCTAATGCTTGCACAGTCTTATACCTCTTAGTAGGTGTGACATTTAATTCGGGAACAATAGGCAGTTTTGATGTATATGCTGTTTTAAGTTTGATGATTGCATTAGCATGAGAAAAGGCAATGCTTCTATCGATAGTTTCTGCTTCTTCTTCTCCTGTGTTTTGATACAGAGATTTGGTCCTGTTTCAAAAGATCCAAAATAGCACCCCCTACCGTAAAACAGAGAAAACATGGATTGCCGGACACAGTGGGGAAGCGAAATTTTCAACAGTTAAAGCATGTTCCTGATTAAGCCTGATTTATGGGTAGAGTAGGCTATATGTTAAAAAAAAAAAAAAAATCTCTCTAACATTTCATTGAAAAACGTATTTCAGTCAGCTATACAAAATGGTCCAAAATATTGCATCATTTTGCAGTATTCATCAGTGCATAATTGATGGTCTTAAATTTAAATTTTGATAGTAAGAAAACCTGCAAACCAAGAAAACTCTGATAAAGACTTAACGTGTGTGTCTAAATGCCATCGCATCAGGGATTCTGAACAGAAGGATAGCACAATAAATAATAGTAAATAAAACCATAGTGGCGGTTGGTACAGTGATGTTTCTGGTAGTATTACGTTCGGTCACGCTCAGCCTGTTGTGTAAATGCAGCAGCCTGTCACAGCACTGACACAGAGTCGACTCCATTATGCTCTTTAGAGTTTATTCGTCTAATTTAGAGCAGCAGACTCTAGCCTGGGATGATCTCCAAGGTTGCTGTCGGGATGAATTTTATGTCCTTGGCTTTTGCATCTTTCTGCAAGCCTGTCACATCCACTCAATGCTGCTTGGCACACCAGCCAGGACCTCTGGCATGCTTGGTATTATTAGAATATTGATACAGCCCAAACACGGGGGAGGCTGGGGAAGGTTGCTGGTGATGGTGACGGGATTTCTTTCCAGTCTTTTTGCATAATTTTCCCCTTCACCATTAGTATGTGCATTCTGCACCGCTCCAGCATTTTAATTAGTGAGTTTTTACAGCCTCATCCTCTCATTAAATTAATTATTAATTAAGCGAAAATATAGGCATGTTTAATGCCTTAATTATCCGAGAAGGGTTTTATGTTGCTTTGGCTTCTGATGTTGGAGATGAGATTCCTCTTTTTTCTATTTAAACCTGCTGTCTTTATAAAACAAATCTGTTGTGTAAGCATATACTGTATGTATACTGTTTAAAAGAATTGTAATTCTTTTAAAAATTCAATTGGGAATCAGATTATTATTTTCTGTTGTTGATTTATTTTACAAAAGCAGAAAAGTAGCATTTGGCTCTCAGGACTTCTTCAGTGAAAGATTTGTAATTATTTTGCCATTTTGTCATTTAAACAAATGCTTTATTACTATTTGAATGCCCTTCGAATTTAAAATTATATATATATATATATATATATATATATATATATTATTCTGTTCCAGACTAATTACAATGCTAATACAACACATAATACATTAATACAATAATTTATCAAAAGAACCCAATTTCAGTACAATAATAACTTTGCACTACTTGTTCTAGAAGCTGACGCCGATAAGAAGAGCAGTCATGGTGTCTGATGGCAGTGTGAATTTCAATGATGAGAAAGTTGATTATCTGTGAATAAAGCTGGCAGTGAATTAGTGTAATTCATTTTCTTTAATGACACTAGTGTTTTTGCAAAGCTTCAGATTAGCAAACTAAAACTAAATGCATTGTTTACTCAGAGAGATCACTGGCCGTCATACAGAGCTGTAGAGCTGACAAACAGGTCTGACATCACAACAATTATAATTGATAATCACCGAAATATCACATTTAAGCATTTAGCATGACTTTCCATTTTTGACAATAATATATAAGTTAGCATTTGGAAACAATTCATTGACTGTTTTACATCCTATGTTTAGCACACAATCTCTATTTTTGAGTCTGTTATGTTAATACAAAATAATTTGTACATTTTTTTTTGTCACAATTTAAATAAAATTTGATTTGAACATTTAAAAGGTTTACTTAGAAATTCATTACTTTTGTTGGACTTTTTTGTTTACCTTAAATGGAAACAGAATATTACACATTTATTGTTCAAATGTAATAAATAAACACACAGGTGGAAATTTGTGAGTATAGATTGCAAATAATTGGTATTACCATTCTGTTGAATAGAGTTCACACATTTATTTGTAATGTTAAAGAAATCCATTTCCAATGTGTAGCCGATGAATTGTGTTCAAGAAAAAGAAAGCAAAAATTGAGGGAAGTTGTTAATAAATTCTTTACAAAAAAGAGTTGGAAGGTTTTAATATTAATATGATTAAACATACATTTTGTACAACATTTTTGTTATATTTCCACTTTTACACCCGATAACATAACACATCTGAAGGAGAATCGCTGTGAAAGAGCCTGAACTTTCCCCAAGTCTTTTCTCTTCATTTTGAAACTTCCCGGGATCGTCCACACAAGAGGTGGCAAAAATGCAAACCTATTTTCAATAATTGATTCTGTACTTTAATTGAACAGCATGAGTGAATGACATAGCTCATTAGTTCCCTCATTAGTTAATTATCGGAGAAGTAGGACAAGTCAATAAAAGTGAAGGCAGTAAATTTCAGTGCTAATTAGTTGCGTTCCCTTGGAGACATATTTAAAGGCAGATTAGTTACCTGAATGTCCCACAATGAAGCGGGTGGAAGAAAGTGGCAAGAGCACGATAAGGTTAGCTTCAAATCATCATTAAACTAGAATGACGATACATCCAGTGCTGTTACAGAAGATGGACTGGGAAGGCTTCAGATAGCACAAAAAAAGCAGGACATGCAGGACAAAAGGATGTGACATTGTCACAATGCAGAGTGACTGGAACCCCATCCACAAATTTTTAACAGAGTTTAAATCAGGAACATGTGCAAATGCACATACCATTAATTTTGCATTCTTAACACTTTTCAGAATTTGAAGTTGAACAAAAGGACTCGTTGATAAGTACTTGTATATTTTCTGTCTTTTCTCATGCCTTTGCCATTCAAATAGTGGCACAGGTCACTGATTCAAATGATATGGTCTTATGAACAGTCATTCATTTTGTTTTGGTGTTAATGTGTTAATAAAATCTGTTTTGACAAACGATGCCGTGCCGTAACAGCTGTCAATGAGAGGGTGCCCTCTTCATAGGAGGTGTGACGCACACACTGGCATGTAACTAGACTAGGACACACACACACAACACACACACAAAACAAGGGGGAAAAACGCATCTTTTGACATGCAAATGGCTCAATGAGATACTTAACACCTGACATAGACCATGACTATGTTATTCATGCTTTTTTAATCAAACCGCTCACCCCTCCTTTGTCTGCCAGCTCTCAGCTGTATTCTAACGCGTTGGCGAGGGCGTTCTGGCAGGTCTTCGAGAGGCCGACGCCATGTGTCCCGGCACAGGAAGTGACAGAAGGCGGCCTTTATTTACCTTTACAGCCCCTCCGTGTCATCTGCTTAATCATGTGGCTAATCGACAACACTGCCTCCCCACTCGCACGGGCTCGGACAATGGGGTCCCATTCATATTTAATACAATGGAGCGTTTAAGTCATTGCACGCGTCTGAGGGCTGATATTGTGTCTCTTTTGTGGGAGTTCTCCGTAGAGACTCGGCCTCCACACCCCCCCCGTAACACGAGCATATGCTTCCACCACTGCTGTTAAGCAGCCCAGTGCAGCTGGACGTGAAAAACGTGGGATGAATGGACGAATTAAAGCGTTAATTCCCATGATTAATTCAAATGGTTAATTCAGCATCGCTTTTCAGATTAAAACTGATCAAAACAAATATATACTTCAATGAATAATGATAGACTGGTGTAACTATGCAGCACACACGTGAGGGCGTGCGACAGGAGACGCTAATCTTCTTTCCGGATCTGTCTGAGAGCGCAGTCAAATTCAGTTGTCTTCTGCTGTTGTCTATACCCTTTGAGAGAAAAGGATTGAGTTAGTGATGTCTTAAACGGTCTGTTTTTCGTCTGAGTGAACACTTACTCGGTTACTCAACTCAGGGGAGTACGTGATATTCTCTTGTTCCAACCTGTATTCTTTTCTTGCTTCATGAATACCTAATGCTCCTAAAACACGATTGAATACCATGAAAATAATCTGCATACCTACTGTTTTACACTATTATATTAAGTCTTCTTAATCTTCTGAAGTAGTTTTGTATGACCCAGACCCAAATTTCAGTCATAATTTGCTGAAATTCTTCATCTCCATTGGATATATTCAGACTGGTGCACCTTGTTCAGTGATTGACACATTGGATAAATCAATTAAATTTGGTGTCAATGACGTCAAACCTGACACAATGAGTAAACAACTGAGGTTTGAGAACTACATTTAGGCAATCAGTACATAACTTACATTTCTGCCTGTTCCTTCAACATATTTGGGTTATAGCACACAAGTCTTTTGCGACTTTCATGATACTTTGATAACGTGTTCTTCTTCAAGCTTGACAGACTGTCCACAATGATCTGTCAAGATTCTTCAAATAGGTTTGGAATGTCAAGTAAATAATGACTTTTCATTTTTATTTTTTTACTATTGCTTCAAAGAATTATTTTTTTCAGTGGAAAAGAACAAGAATTGCAAACTTTGTTTATGCTAAAGAATACAAGAAATACTTACCTGTCTACTTATGTTAAAGGAGTAGTTCACTTAAAAAAAAAAATTAAAAAAAACCTTTTCTGATAATTTACTCACCCCCATGTCATCCAACATGTCCATGTCTTTCTTTCTTCAGTCGAAAAGAAATTAATGTTTCTGATGAAAACATTCCAGGATTTTTCTCCATATAATGAACTTCAATGGGAACCAAACGGTTCAAGGTCCAAAAGACAGTTTTAGTGCAAACTTCAAACTGCTCAAAGGGCTTTAAATGATTTCAGACGATGAATCATCACTCATTTTTTTTAAAAAACAACAAAGTTTAAGTTTTATAAGCTCAAATGGTCGCCTTGCTCTGTTCTGTGATGCGTGTTTGTGACTCTCCTATTAGAACGTTCATCAAATTGAACAAATCTTTTCCTGAGTCAACTCGTTCATTTCGTTTGTTGAATGAACCAAATGAAACGAACAAAGATTTGTTCATTTTGATAAATGTTTTTTTTTTTTTTTTTTAATGAGCGATCGTTTCGATTGATAAGACCCTTATTCATCGTCTGGAATCATTTAAAGCCCTTTGAACAGTTTGCACTGAAACTGTCTTTTGGACCTTGAACTGGTTGGTTCCTAATGAAGTCCATTATATGGAGAAAGATACTGGAATGTTTTCATCAAAAACTTTAATTTCTTTTGAACAAAAGAATGACATGGATATCTTGGATGACATGGGGTGAGTAAATTATCAGCAAAAGGTTTTTTTTTTTTTTTAAGTGAACTACTCCTTTAACTTACAAAAAATGAGCATTAAAATTGCCTTAAAATTATTAAGTAAATAACCTTCACACTCAATTGAAAAAAAAAATTATAATAAGTAATGTGGTATTATCAGGTTCACATAATTTATCTTTTTCAATAAAGCATTACGTTTATTTACTTAATAATTTTAAGGCAACAGGTTTGCTATTTTTAAGTAAGTGGCCTGAATACTTTTTACCTTGACTTTCTCCAGGAAGCAATTTAAAGAACATAAAAGACCAAGCTGTAAGAAGCATGACAGAATCTTTAAACGTTCTTGATCTTAAGATTCTCACATTGTCCACATACCTTAAAGAAACCCAAAACACTTAGCCAGAGTAAGGTGAAATTGTTTGTATGGGTCAGCAATTAGTCACCAAAGGTAGACAAGTGAACTTCCTCTTGCAACCCATTTTCCCCTTGGAAAAAAAAATGTGAACAATAACTGTAAAGATAAAAGCAGAAGAGGTCATTTGGTGTGGGGTGGGCACATGGTCATAACATAGTTAGCATTAAAAGACTCAGGGCAGCAGAAGGTCACGCCGGACTCATCTCGCTATTCCGGGGTGTCATTCGTCAGGCTGAAATGCGCTCGGGTGAGAGGTAGGCCACTGGCCCGAGGGGACAGGTCTGGGGTGTGAGGACCCGGGCCTGATAATGGGGTTAGAGTGTGATGGTTATCAGAAAAAGCCTGGGATGTTTTCAGTCCCCCTCCTCCTCATCCTCCTCCTCTTTAAATAGCATTTTGGATTAGGGGTCAAGCACCACAGTTCCACAGGGGCCCTGCTGAAAAGGAAGGATCCGTTAAAGAGATCTGTTCGCTTTTGTGTCTTGTGCCAACATTATTGAGAGACTGTTGGCACAAACACTTGATAAGTCTCACACTGCGTATATTTTCTTTGAGTGGTTTATTTTTGATATGTAAGCTTAACTAGTCAATTTTGTGAAAGATTACTCAATGACATGTCTTCTAGAAGAGGATCACCAAGAAGATCGAAATAAGATTCCTGAAAGCTTTTAAACTAAAAACAAACTGGCTTGTTTTAGCTGTTAAGCTTCTTAAACTGCATTCAAGCGTGATGATTTCGACCATCTTAAGTCTTGCTCTGAGACAGAACGGTTGCAAATAGACAGCCCATTCAGTAGAACGTCAGCAATGTTGGGCAATTCTTCAGGAATTCGTTTGCATTTCAAGCCTTTGTAAGCGAATAACAGCAGACCGATCCCTCTCTACATCTTCCCCTTTTAAGAGCGAGTCTTTTGGAGCAATGATAGTCCTTTGATAATTTTCCGTATTCATACAAGCAGGCTTAGAGAGGATTGTGAAAAGGCCTTTTGGGAAAGGAGTGGTCTGAGTTTGGTTATTTGCAGGACTCCCCCCATCTTGTTCGCTCTGTTGTACAATCTCATTAAAGCAGCCTTTTGTTTTGCCACTTTCTAAGCACTGATCTCTGGCTTAGGACGAGTCAAGAGGCCGAGACAGTTTGAAAAAGACTGCACACCACAAAGACAGGGCTTGTTCACCAATGCACTAAGCCCCCAGTTCTTTTTCCTGGGCTCTTCAGAGAGAGAAAAAAAAAGAGCAGGAGAGGTCACGAGGTGGCAAGATATCGTGAGAACTTAATGAAAGTTTTATAACTCTAGAAATGTTTATGACCTCTGCACTCACCAGCTTGTCCTCTCAATTAATGGTGGACTGTGCGAGAGCACATGGACCACAGCTGCAGGAGATCAAGGTAAAGAGACCCTTTATACCACTCCAACATTACATCTGAAAAATATTATATGCATATTCTATTTTTATGTAATCGGTGAGCGCAGCTGTGACTGCCAACTTTCAACTTATCTATCTATCTATCTATCTATCTATCTATCTATCTATCTATCTATCTATCTATCTATCTATCTATCTATCTATCTATCTATCTATCTATCTATCTATCCATCCATCCATCCATCCATCCATCCATCCATCCATCCATCCATCCATCCATCCATCCATCCATCCATCCATCCATCCATCCATCCATCCATCCATCCATCCATCCATCCATCCATCCATCCATCCATCCATCGTAATTATTCTTTTTTATGTACTTTATAAATAATTTAAACATTAATAAATTATATAAACCACTACTTAATGCTTTATACTGCATGGATAAATTTAATGCTCAAAAAGCATTGTGAATTACTGTTTGTTATTGAATCAGACTTTTTTGTGTGTGTGTGTGTGTGTTTTACATATTTCATTATCTGGTCTAATTGTTACAGTAATACATAGGTATTATTAATAACATTTGCAGGCAGAAAACTTATGCTGATATGTATAATGTGGATATATTGACAACATTTAAACGTGAACATTATTATGTATTTACAGCTAAAGAAATGTAAAATATGACGAATATTTTATATCATAAACATATTTGTATAATTGCTCTTTTGCCAGATACATTTTCGATAAATCCAAACTTTTTTTTTTTTTTTTTGAGAATATAAAAAGAATATATAAAACGCAATGGGCAGAAATGTGTTGTAAAATGATTACACTTTCCCTTTGAGCTGCTAATTCCACTCCTATACCTTTAAACCTATTCAAAACTATTTAATAAAAGTATGTAGTTATAAAGAAAAATGTAACTGATGGTTCTATTGTCAGTCACAGCATAGAATTATGGGGGGAAAAAAACCCTTTTGTGTTTCATGGCAAATACAATAATTACTGTATTACATGACACCTAATGGTTAAACAATTAAAGAAATGTAATTTGTTTTAAGTATTTTCAATGCAAATGTTATTGTACACGGTACAACCACACTCGTGGTATAAATACATACAAATTCTCATGAGTCATGAGATCATGTTTTCTAATCAGGAAAAACAATGGCTGTCTTTTATAACATGTTAGAAAGCTAGCATAACGTTACCTAACATTACTTGCTAGGTAAAACCATCAAAGCATCTCTCTTGAAAAGTATATACAAAAAAAAAAAATGCAATTTCTCAGTAGAGATTTTGAACGAGATTGTTATTTCAGGAATACTCAGAGTAAACCATTCACCAAACAAACGTGGCAGACTTTTGCGATTATGTAGATGCCCTGTAAACATCTAACAAAAGATGTAACTCAAACAGTTGACAACAACGCCGCTAACATATTAGGCCCGGCGTTCACCTGCCGAAATGAACATTAGCGTTAGTAGCGGGAGTATTACTATGTCCAATCACAGCATGTGACAGGCTTTATTGAATTATCCTTCTGGAGGATACCACAGCGGATCCATCTCCAGCATAGAGAGCAACGGAGGACCTGCCGTCAAACGCCGAGCAGAAATCACAGTCTGTCTGAAACAAATGACAGAATCTATTGCTCCGGGCCCATTCTCTCTCCCTCTCGCTCTCTCTCTTTCCGTCGTCCCCCCCTCTCAGAGGCGATGGGGAAGCCATTGCTGTCCACAAAATATGATCAAACCCACGGCATAATAGGATTCATAAACATGCCTAAATACAATTTGGTGAAATGTATTTCAGGAAGAGACAATCATTTACAACTTCTGAGAGGGATTTGGAATAAGTATGTTTGTATGCAAATCCGCAACACGTTTTTTATGTACTGTGCTCTTGCAGTTCATGAAAGCACATTAGATTTATGGCAGTGCGTGTGCATAATTGCGGGGCTGGGGTGGGTGGATTTGTGCTGAGACCTTTAGCGGCTTTCATTACAGGAGAAGGAGTGTGTGTTTTCACGCCTTTAACATTACAATCCTGTTGAGCCCAATGCCATGCCGTATCACCCACCGCGGGCCGCCGCCAGCCCCTGTGATCAAACGTATTCCACTGGCATTAACACCCTTCCTTAAAGGGCCCGAGAAACAAAAGAGCATGAGACAAGGCTCCCAGAAACCTTTCGAGTGATACTTATAGAAAGCCGATCTGCAGAGGTGGGAATGCTGCCCTGCATTAAATATGCAGCGCATTGTACTGGGCTGCTTTTTCATTGACGACCTTTCCATATCTATATGCTGTAAACAAATTATAAAAAAAAAATAAATAAATAAATAAATTAATAAAAATGGTGGTTCATTTTTTTCTGTTTTATTCAAGTTAAGAAAATTATTCTTAATTATTATGACCAATGCATCCTGACTATATGAGGTTACACCCAAGGACGGATTACGGTCCTACGAGGCCCTGGGGCAACAGCCGATTTGGAGGCCTCAAGTCCCCCCACACATAGAGACTTAAAGAAAGGGGGGGGGGGGGGGGGGGGGGGGGTAATCGTATGTTATCATGTAATTGCAACATTGTATTTCATTTTGGCCAGTTAAAATGAGGAACTTTGCATCAATGTTTTGTGATATATGACTGAAAAATATAGAATCTTCATCTTTCTACATCTTTCTCTTCTTATAATTTGCATGCAAAAAAAATGCTGGGTTGTTTTAACCCAATTTTGGGTCAAATATGGACATTTTTAAATTAAATTTTTAACCCAGTGTTTGAGTTTGTCCATATTTGACCCAAAATTGGGTTAAAACAACCCAGCATTTTTAAGAGTGTATGAACTAAAGTCTAAAATTACAAGAATGAACAACACCATGCGTTTAGAAAATAGCAACAATGAAAACAGCACAACATTTTACATTTACACTGCCTCTTTTGTGAAATAACTCATTGAGGTAACAACATTTTGCTTTTACAGGGCATTTTTGAGCTGTTTGTTTATTCTGATTGTGTTTTAAAAGTCTATGTAATGCACTGGGTGAAGTCATCTGCTTGCATTATGAGACGGACCAGATGCATTGCATTAATGAATTGCATATTCCGAATCGAAGGGTACCAATGAATGCAATGTGCTGTTTTGTATTTTACGCGCATTTTAACGGCCAAACTATTTTTAAGGGCTTATCAAACGTCCAGTAAAGGCGTCGTGAAACGTGAACGGCGTTCCATAAAGATTCGATCTTTTCTAAGAGAGCAAGCAAAAAGAGGAAAGGATTGTCTAACTGTGGCTTTAAAGTTGGCATAATCTAAACATTTGAGAGTTTAATGTCATGAAATCTCATTTACAAACTCATTTACTACCAATAAAGGAAGCGAACACCTGCTCCATGCTCCTTAAACTCTGAATGGGAATCCGCACGCTTTTCTTCCCATTCCTCCGAGGAGCCGTTTTCCTCAATGTGGCATGAATTTGGGTGTCTGCGACAGTGGCCTCCATCTTTTCCTGTGACCCCGAGCTGGCGGCGTTGGAAGCAGGGTTCAAAGGCGCTCCCCGCAGCTTACATAAACCACACTCAATTGGCTCAAAGAGGAAACTCAATTTGCAGGGAGCTGCGCTGTAGACGTTTTATTGGGGAACTTTGAGTCATTAGGGCCATAGAGCAGGCCTGGCTCAAAGAGCAGAGAAAATCCACAGGAGACGGACGCTTCTTTTCACCTAAACTATTCTAATGAAAGCAAGAGAGAAAGACTGAGGAGAGGAGGGAGGTGGGGTGGGGAGAAGTTCTTCTGTGTTTTAGCGGCCTGTGTGTTATTTGCCAAGGCAAGTGGGCCACGTTGAACCCTTCCTCCATGAAAATCTGCTTAGAAGCTGTAATCCCATCACGTTTGCATATACCCGTCTTCAGGCGTGGCTGAACAGGAAAAACAGCCAAAAGATGCTGAATCAAATTAAATACACTGTTGGTAGCGGTAAATGCGAGAGGTCCGCGACACAAGCAAACACGCCACGGCTGCACGTTCACCAAATCTACTTTAAGCTTGTCAAAGGCGGTTTATTTCAACTGGATTCCGAGACAAAAAAAACCCCTCATATTTAAATAAAAAGAAAAATACAATCCGACAAAACCTCCTTCAGATTGCTTTAAATCGTGAAATAAGTTTAAAACGTAGAATTCACATACATTTGCTTATAACAGCGTGAGGTATTATTCGATAACCTTTTAATGACAGCATTTCGCTCAAAAAGGTCATTTCATTTTATGTAAATCAATTTAAGTTGTTTGAAAATTACAATTGGATGAATATGTTCACATGTTATTGTTATTTTGATGTCAAAGTTGATCTTATGTTGTATCAAAATGAATCGAGATTACTGTATTCACATTTATCGATATTTGGCAAAAGAGTGCCCAAATGAAGATGAATCAAAAGGCATTCCAATATTATGACAGACTAGTAAATCAGGCGTTTAGTACGTTAAAGTATTTTAAGTATATTTTTATAGCACTAAAAATATCGCTGATCTACCTTGATCTAACTTGCAAAAATGGACTTTGTATTTAATGGTTCAATTCTTCGATGGAGGAATAATTACAGAACTTAGTTCTTCTGGGTCAGGGGATGTGGTTATTTAATTATTTTTTTATAGTCTATGGGTTAAATGAATGTTTTGGGTTTTTTTTTACACGTAATTTTCTTCAATTATTTTGTATTAAATGAATGTGTCCAATACAGAGATATTTTTAATTGTCCATATTTTTCATCCATCGTTATCTTAAAGAGGAGCTTTACGCACATTAACCTTTCACCGAAAGAGGTTTCTTTTCCTGACCCTCAGTACTTCCTCTTCTTTTGTTTCCCGCGTTGCCCTTCATGCCCCAGCCCCCTCCTTCTTTCATTCTGCCTCCATATATATTGCAGATTAATGACAGCTAATAATGTCTGATGTTCTTGGACGTTGGCCGATAATGAGATGCATTCCCACTGGGTTGCAAGGTGTCACCACTAACAAATTCTCCACTGCGGAGCACAATTAGCCTGCAAAGAGTCAGATAGAGAAGCCTAGCTCAGCACGGGCAAGACAAATCAGAGGAAACGGAAGAAAAATAATCCTGGAGAGAGAGTGAACATGGCAGGAGAGGACAAAACGAGACTGGAGAATATGGATAGGTTACCTTTATGGTAATATTATTCCATAACGGGCTGCTGGCAGGATTTCATTACACATCCCCACCAACGTTGAAATATTTCCTTCAAAATGTCAGCGTATGCAAATGAGGCTGAGTTCTCATTCCTATGTCATGTTTTGTTGAAAGTTGTGGCAACCTTACTTTCTCCTAATCCAATGCCGCTTCAATATATTCCAAGACCATCAATTAATGTTTACAACAAATATTATCTTATAACATGGAAAACCAAATATCATTATTTTTTTTTTATTTTTTATTTTTTTTACGAATATAGATGTCATCTTATGCCAGGCTCTAAAGCAAATATTCTGCTAGATATTGTAAAACTGGTTCGCAATCCATAGTGCTGTCATTTTTTTAGCATGTTGTTATTTATTTATTTATTCTTTTTTTATGAATTAACAAAGCAGCATAATAGATTGTAATAATTTCACCTTTTGTAGTTATGTTCTGCTGTAAATGTTTTCCCATAGCTTCTTATTCCTGGTCCTGAAGCAAACAAGCACTGTAAAAGAGATTTCCACAACACACTCTCATGGCAATTTGTAACTATTTTACGTTTTGCAAATTAGCAATTAATAATCCGAGATGTAAATAAATAAATAAATAATGTAAAAACAAAATGCAGTCTACTCCACTTACTTGAAAAGTTGCAATCCTACTTTCCATACTTTTAATTCAGTCATGTTGTGATGTATCAATATTCTATTTGTCACACATCTTCAAGTGATTTGAATACGCAGAATCCACCAAGCTTGAAATCTGGAACAACGGAATTCACATAAGCTTGTGTTTTCTGTATCTTGTACGTGCATGAATCTGAATGGAAGCCAATAGAATGAAAATTGTTGTGACTACACCTTAAATAGTGTTTTATTGTGAGATTGGATTGAATTTCTTGCTCATCTGACATACCCAGTCTTGGAACCTTTATTAATGAGCTTATGATATGAACCAGGTTTGTGGATTGAGGGAGAGTTCACCAGGTCCAGTACCGGAATACTACTGGACCAACCAAGACTCTTGCTTGGAAACCATGCTAAATTGTTCATAGCAAAACTGGTATCAGTAGTGAAATTACTGGAAAGGTAATGGAAATTCACTGATCACAACCAATTCTGCTATGAAAAAATATATAATAGCACACTGATATATGACCGAAAATGGGTCATGTGTATAGATATAGGCTATAAGACTGCATTGCCACTAGCATATGTATGTAATAGCACAGGTATCATCTAATTGTGGTAAAATGACAACTGTAGCACTATTTCACCATTTCTGCAGTTTATTGTGAGCAGCACGTCAAAACAACAGTGCTGTTCACACCACAAGCACCCAGGGCCGTTTATGGTAATGATCATTTGGCGCTATATCCTCTACATTTTTTATCTAGAGCCAAAAGGGCTTCATTCAAGCCCTGTCCGCTCCATGCGTGTTTCTTCTCGCCCCCGCTAAAGACGTAAAGCGCTGCAAGAGCTGCAGATGACGCAGTTATTTTAACAGAAAATAATCTCTCAAACCTACAATATATGACTTCAACCGTTTAAACCACGTTTGTGACAAGATGTTTTTCTTTTCTTTATATATATATATATATATATATATATATATATATATATATAGGATTAGGCCTATTAATCAGCATGGTAAGAGCATTTCATAATATACAATGATATAACTGAGGGAAAAAAACAGTTAAACTTTGAAATGGCTAGTTAACTTTGTATTCTGCTCATAATACATTTTTTTTGATTATATACATTGTTTCTTTGTTTTTAGTAAAAACTTATTTTAAGCAAATGTAAAAATGGGACTGATCTAACCCTGAACCCCATACAGGATCTTTTAGTCACATGGTCTTTGCCATACATAGGTATCTAAATGTAAAAATAATAATAGCTTGTTAAAACATCTGATTTTACCTAAGGTAACACTTTATTTCGATAGTCCACTTTAGACATTCTACTAACTATAAGTAACTTTTCAACTACATGTCGACTAACTGTCATTAGAGTATT
The DNA here is from genome assembly GCA_038021265.1 of Cyprinella venusta. NCBI lineage: Eukaryota > Metazoa > Chordata > Actinopteri > Cypriniformes > Leuciscidae > Cyprinella > Cyprinella venusta. Next base: position 10,537,084 of record CM075884.1, on the reverse strand, counting down.
AGTAGACTGTCAGCTTAATATCTGCTAACACTTTATTTTGTTGATCCCTCAACAGACATTCAACTGACTAAAAGTAACTTGGCGACTACAAGTAAACTTATTCTCCTAACCCAAAGCCTAACACCTAACCATAACCTAACAGTCTACTGACAGTCTACTATAGTCTACTAATACTCTAATGAGAGTTAGTTGACATGTAGTTGAAAAGTTATCTATAATTAGTAGAATGTCTAAAGTGACTATCGAAATAAAGTGTAACCTTACCTAATAATCATATCCAATTGTGCTCTGATTAAATATATATCATCTTGGATCTCATGGAACTTTTAATACCCCTGCAAGACCTTGAGTAGGCCTGTATATATTCAGGGTCACAGTAGTATGACTGTGAGTATGAGATAGCATGACCGTGCGGTCCTTGCAAACAGGCCTGTTCTGTCTAGTTGCCTTTAAAGTCACGTCCAGCAAGCGAGTCCATGCCAATATGAAATTTTTGACAGCAGAGTGTCTGTCTACCGTCACCCCACTGGCAGACGCACATGAATCAGTCTGTCTCTCTGTCTGTGTGCCCTCAGCTCCCAGCGACCCACGGCAGACAAAAGCTTCACTTCTCATTCAAATATTCTGCCTGTGTCTGCTTCCAGAGCAAGGCAATCTGCTCCATTTGGGGCCTGACTGCCTGTTCCTGGGTAGCTTTGTTCTTTGGCGGCTTGAAAAATTCAAACAGCCGAATGCAGAGTGAAGATGGTGGAGAATTCCAATCGGGGTGGGAAGGGAGCCATGGAATCCCAGAATCCTGTATATCGTGTTGTAGTATGTGCTCTCTCTCTCTCACTCTCTCTCCCTCGGTTGGGGGTCTGGTGCTCAGATGAAAATAATATTGGCATTCTAAGCGATGCATTCTGTATGCATTGCATAATGCAACAGATGAGGATTGGGGCCAGCACTCTGAATTAGAGAACATCTCAGAGACGCGAACAAACTGTAAACCGCACAGAGAAGTGCGTCGAAGAGAAAGATCGAAGGGCACAGAGAAACTGAAGATGATTATCAATAGAATTCATTTAAAACAGCTTAATGTACTCTTTACATTTCATCATCTCCATAATATAAGGTCTCTGAGAACAACGCCGGGAAATATTCATTTAAAGTTTGCTGAAGCCCGGCTCGCTTGCCTCGGCTGTGTCTGGATTCTTCTCAAAAATAAGAAGTTAAAATAATTTACTTCATTCTCATAACCATAGAACTGCACATCATTTGTTATGAGCTAAATGCATGCAATAACATAAGAAATCAAGTTAAGCAGCCTGGGATGTGTGATTACAATACATTTGCATGGAGATTTTGGCGCCTTCATGAAACCCATCTACAATATTGCAATAGTACAGAGTGAAAAACGCAAAGCTTGAATTCAATTATCATGTGGGTTGGAATAATCATAATGTTATTGGAAACTCAATTACGGAGGCAACCCATGTCTGAAAATTAGCTGAACTTAGCTAAGGCAAGTCGGCCCTGAATTCATCAACTATAGATTATCACAATATTGCATGTTCACTTTGATAGTGGCCAAAGACAAACAGGCATCGCGAGCTTTCCGGAGATATGTGTTTTATTCATGAAGTGTCACGGCCCGAGGCCTCGCGCCACAGACGTAGAATTAATTCTATTATTTTATACACGTGCGGATGATTCTACCGTGTGATCGAGTTAAGAACGATATTTTCCAAAATGTGTTACAATATATCTATCTATTTATTTGTTGTGTTTTATTAGCGGTTGCAGTAGTAGAACTAGTTGTGGTTTAGAGACTGGCAGACTCCATGACCTCTGTTTTGAAATGACGCCTTTCTCTGATCAGTGCGCACCATGACATTAATATCATATATAAATGGTGTTCGCATATTGGAGGTAAATTACTTTGAAATTAAACACCAGACTACAGGTCATGCAGGCAGTGCGAGATAAGAAAATTAATTTGTTTAAAAATATTAATGGAAAATATTTCAATCTCAGCAGGCCATATCAGCATAAAACGGCTTCCCGTAAGACTTGTGGCCTCTGATTTATATTCTGGAAACGACCTCACTTGCACTGTCTGCATTGAGAAAGATATTTTACGGTTTTGTTTACTTCATGGTTAAAACATGTAACATAGTGCAACTGATCCAGTGTGCCAGTCATTGCTATTATCAATAAATAAAATAGGCTTTATTTTGATGGTACCCTTTAGATATTCTGTTGACTGCATAACATCGGACCTACATGTCAACTAACTCTCATTAGTAGTACTTTTAGGGTTAGTGTAATAAGAGGTTTAAGTTGCCCTGTAGTTGCAAAGTTACTTTTAGTCAGTAGAATGTCTTTTGGGGGAATTAAAATAAAGAGTTAGCAGATATTAAGCAGATAGTCTACTAATATTCTAATAAAAGTTAGTTGACATGTAGGTGCAGAGTTACTAAAGGGGAACATTAAGTATTATAAAGTATTACCAAAACGTAATGTCGATTTTCTGATGGCATTCAATATTTCCACATTGAATGTTGGGAACTACTTTTGCTTTTAGTTTAAGTCATGTGGTGAAAACTGTTTCAAATATGCACTACAAAACTAATAAATAGAGATAGATTTTTTAAAAAGTCAAACTACCATTAAAAAGGTTTGGGTCAGTAAGATATATCTTTTTACATAGTTTAAATAGTTTAAAAAAGATTTCTATTTCAAATAAATGACATTTATATTCTTTTACATTCTATTCATCAAATAATCCTGCAGGGTTTCCACAAAATATTAAAGATCATGTGACAATGAAGCTTTGCCATCACATAAATAAATACAATTTTAAAATATAGTAAAACAGTAAAACAATAATTTACAATAATATTACTTTTTAATCAAATAACTGCAGCCTTGGTGAGACAAAAATCTTACAGACCACAAACTTTTGAAATTTGATGATTTTGTTGTGACATATTTATGAGAAAACATGACATGTCCTGATTTTAAATTATACCTGCATGATGATTTCTCCTTTTGTTACAGTTACCATTGTTGTGATGTTTAATTGAGTAGGGGCAGGGGTTGTTATTAGTATTCTTGATTTAATATTGCTGTAATTCTCACTGTCGTATTAAAAATGCTTTCCACTGCCCGGAAGAAGGAACAGTAGCATCCAGAGACGATTAACATTGCAAAACGAGGTCCAGCATTCACAGTGTGCTAAAGCTAGCCTACAGCATGCACAGGTCAACAGCCAGCCAAACACACGGCGAAACACGCTGCAGGACTCGGGTGTGCGAGTGTGTGCACATGGCAAACTTTACGAGCTGCTTTGCTCTGCTCTCCGACTGGCTTGCCATGTTTTTTTTTTTTTTTCCCGTATTGAAGATGGTGACAGCGCTAAGCACGGAGCAGCCGGCAGACGCTTCAATCCGGTATTATCAGGGGAGAGCACATTGCCTCGCACAAGGCTTTAATTTATTTGTGCCTGTTTCAGCCCCAGATTAAAGTTTAATTGGCACACACTGGCAGCTCCCAAGTTTTGACTAATTCTCCTTATCGGGAGTCCTTACTGAGTGGCTGAGGGCAATGCGGGGCCCACACACACACACACACACACACACTCAGAGGAAGTCAACGTCGTAATTCCTGTTTTTTCTTCTACCTTTTTTAATTGGACAACACGTGAATACCCTAGACAACTGAGTCAGTGTGTGTCTGTGTGTCTTTCTTTGACCTAAGCCATGTAATTAGGCATGCTTCATATTATTTACAGCAGAATATCATGAATTAATACACATGGAGACTTCCTGTGACAAGACAACTTCTTTTATCAGCTAGGCCATACGTTTAACATCTGCAGTGTGTGGAACTAGTTTTAGGAACATTTTATGAATTTTAACAAGTATTGAAGGTATGATTCATCTGTTTTGCAGCTTGGCTCTTCCTGATGTGTCTGTGTGCTGTGCGGTAATCTGCGCATTACTCATTTTTAAGTGCATTACTGTAGGAATGATAGTCGCATGTGTTTATGCCAAAGTGGAGTGTTTCCATATATAACACACAACACGTATTACTGTCACAAAATGACAACAATCTTAAACATGATGGCTAATATTGGCATTTAGCGCGGACCATGGTTTGGCTGCACAAGCTCAATATGTGAATGTGTATTTATTCATGCAACATTTTTTTTGTCATAAATTGTGGTGAACGCTATGAATATGGGACACGCAGGATTAGAATGATATCTCTAGGGAACCAGGAGGGAACCTACAGACAACAGCACAAAAATGTATTTCTAGGGCTCCACAAAAATACACCCAAAGACATATAATGTTTCAATCACATAATGGATAGTCTATTCTTAAATCTATGTGTTGCCTCATGCATTGATGCAAAGGACAAAGTGAAACAGCATTTGAAATGCATTTAACTTAACTATTCAGTGGGAAACCATATCCGCCAGTATTTGATTTTGTCCCTCAGGATTTGATTTTATTGTGAAGAGCACACTTTATTATTGGTTAACATTATTTTCCCCCATCCATACGCAGCCTAGTGATTCCAGCAAAAACAAGTCATTTCAGAGGCAATAAAGTTATTACATTTTTAGATAAAGGTGAAGACAATATACATATTTATATTGACCTTTTATTTTAAATGTATTCATAATTAATTGTTTTAATTCATTTCAAATTAAATTTCTCTTTTTTTGTATGTGTGTTCTGATTGTGTTCAGAGGCCTGGAACATATAAACAATAAATGAACGTACAATCTTATTATTTAAAACTATTAAATATGCCATATGAATATAGCCTTACATATTTTCTAAATTAATGAACCAATCTGCCAGTGCAAAGAAAAACAAAATGCATAGATTCACTCCTACACTGCCTGAGCGTGGACACACGCACACACGCACGCACACACGCACACACACGTCTGTATTAACCAGTCTCACCTGCCAGGGTAAATCTGGGATTATGCCAAACGCACAGGTAAAACTCTCTCACTGCGCCCAGCTGGGGACCCGCGCTGCCCTAATGCAAATAATGTGTTAACACGTAGTCCCTGAACGCATTATCGCTCACTGAAACCTGCCACTATACTGCTGCACCTGTGGGAACACTGCACATGTGTGTGTACAGAGAAACCTGGAGCGAATGAATGTACAGATGCAGGGTGTGTTTAGATGGCTGTTTGTGTGTGCTAATGTGTCTGGAAAGCCTTTAGGACTCAGGGGTCATTTCCACCCCGCTGGACTCTGAATTAGCCAATTATGCCACTTTGATCAGTCTGTATGGTCACTCAGGCTGAAAGATGCCACAGCACCAGGCAGACGGCCCTCTGGGGGAGGAGAACTCCATGTGTTTGAGACGCACACTGAGGGAATGTTTCCTGTGGATCTGAGAGACGTTCGTGAAATCCAATAAAATGTCCTCCAAGCATCAGGCTTTCTTACATTGGCACTGGAGGCTTTAGCTTCAGATCTGTGAACATCTTGTCAGTCTGGTTATGGTCACTTGTCTTCAATGAAGCAACAAGTTCTCTGAGAGGTTCTCTCTTAATCACAAATGACACCATAGAGACATTAAGTGCCCAAACTACTCAAATTTTATGTACGGAAATGTTTCTTTTCAACACATGCTTGATATTGCAATTCAACCTTTGCCACAAGTGACGCTGTAATCACTTCCCTTTAGTTGTCACTCCGAGTTCCGTCGGATGACGACGAATGGGGTTTCGCTTAGAAAGCCTATCGACTTTGTGTATGCAAAATGAGCCAATGGAAAAGAAATGCCATGGGTCTGCCGAATTTGCATAGCGTATCTCCGTCTTACCTCGTGGGTATAAGGAGGACGCCAGCAACATGCAGATATTTTTTTTGCTTCAGACCCAAGAGTTTCTTTTCACTCCACAGCCATTTTTGACTTTGCTCTACGAGACAAGCCACTCTCTCCGGTGTTGGTGTGACGCCGATCTGCAGCGAGTTCACATTGCCAGCTGATCTGTGCAGTGATCTGACAGTGAGTGAGTTTCTCCCTGCTTGCTTCATCATCACGCGGCAACGTGACCATCGCATCATTATGGTCGAGACTCAATGATCTTGTTAGAGAGAGTGTCCCCTCATCCACACCCCGATCTAACACTCTCCACATAAGGTGCTACTTCGGCTGGTGGCCAGGGTGACCTGAGGGTGTGAGTGTGGAACAAACCGCCGACTGTTTGTCCGTGGACCACGCCCCTCTCTTCAGTGACGCAATCCACGAGTGTTCAGGGGATTCCCCCGGGTCTCTTTTCGGATGCCCCAAGGGTTTCCCTTGACGCTCCAGAATCAGATCTATAGTCCATTGCAGCATCACAGGGTGGGCTAGAATCTTCAGGAAGCCACTTTCAGGTGTGCATATGGCATTTGTTAAAAGTCAGATCCTAGGATGACAGCCATGCTTTCCCGGGCTGCTGCAAGCATCGGACTAGAGTGGAACCTTTCACCCTGTCCTGAGCGCTCGCCGCTGGACATTTTTTTTCAGCGTCCACTACACATCTTTTTTCCTGGAAGTGCATCAAGAGATCTCGATATCCTTGAAGTCCATCCGAAGCCTGTAGTTTTCATCTACACTTGTGGCAAAATTCTATAGCGCTACAGGACAGGCAGCCGCCTTACTGCATGCCATGACCATTGTGCTAGTCTACCAGACTCAGATGCTCACGGACATGCACAAGAGTGGGACTGACCCAAGGCTCTTCAACGAGCTGTGCACCATCACTGACCTTGCTCTCAAAGCAACGAAAGTGGCCATACACTCCCAGGATCAGGTGATGCCCACCATTCAGAGGCTGAACCTGTCCGATGCGCAGGATGTCGGGCGGACTTTTCTGATTGACACCCCCATATCCCAGGTTGGCCTCTTTGGCGCTGCAGTTGAGGGCTTTGCCCAATAGTTCTTAACAGGCCACGAGCAGACTGCGGCTTATTCTGCCCCTCTGTCCGCTCAGATACCTCAGTCTGCCTACCGCCGAAAGGTGCCATCCCTGCCTACTGCCAAAAGGTGCCAAGGTGCAACCCCGCCCGTTCACCCGGGCTGGCTCTTGAAGTCACAGGGGGACACCACAGCTCTCTAGAGGCCGCCCCCGCTATACGCCCGGTTAAGCAGCACTCTTGAGATGGGCCGCACAGAGATGTGATTCAGATCTTTCCAGGAGCTGGTAGCAGGGCCACTCCTTTCCCTGGTGGAGGGCCGGGTGAGAATCCTAATTCTCAGAAAGAACTGACTCTCCCGTCTCTGAGCACTCAGAACCCCTCGTCATCCTCTGTCCCCAGTCATTCCACCTTGCTGCACCACCGGTGGGAATTCTGTGGTTCATATGACTCCGCTGGTACAGTCATTGGGAGCCTGGCAAGAGCTTCCCAACCTGTCCCGCTGGGTCGCTTGCTCAGGTTTGGCTTCGTGATTTATTTTGCTCAGTCTCCTCCCCGCTTCAGGGCAGTCTGCTCCATTATGGCCAGGGTGGCAATGCCCCTGTCATGAGAGCAGAGATTACTACCCTGCTGGCGAAGAGTGCAATCGAGACAAAACGAGGTCCGGCTTTTACAGCCCGAAGAAAACTGGTAGGTTATGGCCAATCCAGGATCTGCGTGTTCTGAACCGCTCCCTTCACAGGCTGTCGTTCGAGATGTTCACCACCAAATGCATTTTCGAATGTCTGTGGCCCCAGGATTGGTTTGCAGCAATCGACCTGAAGGACACCTACTTCCATGTCTCCATTCTCTCTCGACACAGACCCTTCCTATGGTTTGCTTTTGAGGGGGAGGCATACCTGTATGCGGTTCTCCCTTTCAAGCTAGCCTTGTCTCCTCGTGTCTTCATGAAGGTCGTCCTCTTCGGGAACACGGGGTTCGCATCCTGAACTATCTGGACGACTGGCTGATGCTAGCTCACTATTGAGACCAGATTTGCGAACACAGGGACCTAGTGCTCCGGCACGTAGCTCGCCTGGGCCTTCGGGTCAACTGGGAGAAGAGCAAACTTTGCCCTGTGCACAGGATCTCTTTTCCCGGTATGGATATTAATCAGTCGCCACGTTCATGCAGCTTACTAGCGAGCGCGCGCAGTCACTGCTGACTTGCCTGAGACAGTTCAAGGGCATGAGTGCGGTTCCACTGAAACTTTTCCAAAGGCTCCTGGGGCATATGGCATCTGCAGCCATGGCAGCGCTGCTCGGTTTGCTTCATATGAGACCGCTTCAGCTTTGGCTTCGCGACCGAGTCCCAAGGTGGACATGGCAACATGGCACCCTCCAAGTACCAGTTACTCCGACCTGCCATCAGACCTTCATCCTGTGGTCGAACCTCATTTTTCAACGGACCAGAGTGCCCCTGAGCTTCCCGGCATGTTGTTGTAACAACAGATGCCTCTATCACGGGCTGGGGTGTCATGTGCAATGAACGTACTGCCGTGGGCTCCTGGACAGGACCCCAGCGCCTATGGCATGTCAGTTGCTCAAGTTGCTGGCTATATGTCTTGCTCTGTGCCGCTTCTGGGCCGTACTCAAGAATCAACACATAGTAGTGCGATCAGACAATACCGCCACTGTAGCATACATCAACCGCCAAGGTGGTCTAAGCCCCCGCCATATGTCGCAACTCGCCTGCCACCTCCTCATATGGAGTCAGAAGCATCTGAGGTCGCTTCATCCATTTATATCCCAGAAGCCCTGAACCGTGCAGCCAACGAGTTTTCACAGCTTCAGCCCCTCCCTGGAGAATGGCGACTCCATCCCCAGTCGGTTTAGCTGATTTGGGACCCGTTTGTGGACGCACAGATCGATCTGTTTGCCTCTCACGACTCAACCCATTGTGCCCTGTATTATTCCCTGTCCAAGGGCACGTTCGGCACTTCACCCCAGTGAGCCTTCTTGCACTGACCCTGCGCAAGGTCAGGGAGGACCAGGAGCAGGTCATTCTGGTCGCGGCTCTAGCACATGGCCCATCCCTAAGCTGCAGGCTATGCGATACCCAACACATTTCCAGATTCTACAATCTTCGAGTGGAGCCAGTTTCCTCATGTACTCGCTTCAACCAGCTAGTACCGGACCCGCTCAGGTGTCTGTGCTTGCTCCACATTCCACTCTATGGACTGGATATGTGCAATATTTTCCTCAGGTCTTCCCCGAAAGCCCTAAGTTCCTCCAGCACTCCTGACGTCGGCGCCAGTGTCTATTGCCTGCGTGTCGGCTCGGTGCCTCCCATGTGCATGGTATTAATTTAATTCAGGGTGTCCCAAACATGGATGTGAGAGGGTACTGCATGAGGTTTCTGAGTTAATTAAAAAAAAAAAACAAAAAAAACTAATGATCAAATAAATTGAATGCAAAATTAAAGGGGTCATGAACTGGCTTTTTAAATTTTATTATATTGTTGTCTGAGGTCAACTTATGATGTTCGCTTGGTTTTTGAATTCAAAAACATCAAAATGAATAAGTAATAGGCTATTTTGTACGAGCTTATCTGAAAAACGGTCAGTTTTTATGGGCGTGTCGCACTGAAGACTTGGAAGTAAACGCCCACTGCTGCGAGTGGAGAACAGTTTTAGATATTATAATGAGTTTAACTCACCCGTCGGTGCACGTGGGGGAAAACGTCCAATGTTGTAAAATGGCATCCGGATTCGCCCATACATGTTCAACCCAGAGTCCGTGTGTTGCACCATTCCTGTCAGATCCAATATAGACGGCACAGCACCGTTCTTTACTCTTAATCGGTCTGCAAATCCAGTCTTGTTTACAAAATAATCCTCAGTGAAATGAAGCGAACAGACGACGATGTTTTACCCTCATCAGCTGGAACGTCATTAAAAATAAAGTTTATCCATGCAGTCCTATTGGAATCCACAGGAAGCTTATGCAGCGACTGTCTTGCACAACCAGGCACTGCACAATATTCTGTATTGCTCGGTTGCTCGAACCGGTTTGTCATCACGAGGTAGGCATGTATGTTATTCATCTATGCATGTAATGCGTGAATCGGTGGGCGGGGCTTAACCGGTCGTGTTATAGTAGGTGTTGATCTTCTTCTGCGGGGGTGGTGTTTTATAATCTTTGACGTCATATTTCCCCACTTTTAAAAACGAGTCGTTTTCAGAGGCTGTGTCAATAAAAGCTTTTATTGGACTAACAAGGACGTTTTCAGTTCTGAAACTTACAGGATATTCTTATAATATGATCACCTCTTAGATGTCAAAAGCTCAAGGAAAATTTGATTTCTCAGTTCATCCCCCCTTTAAAATAAATAAATAGGGCTTCACATTTAATCAAAATGTAATAGTAATCGTGATATTTGGACCATTAATTTAAATGGTGGCCTTAAAAGGATGGACATGGTCGGAAACAATGCTCAGGTAGGCCGTGGCATTTAAACAATGCCCAATTGGCACTAAGAGGCCTAAAGTGTGCCAAGAAAACACCCCCACCCCATTATATCACCACCAGCAGCCTGCACAGTGGTAACAAGGCATGATGGATCCATATTCTCTTTCTGTTTAAGCCATATTCTGACTCTACCTTCTGAATGTTTCAACAGAAATCGAGACTCATCAGAGCAGGCAACATTTTTCCAGTCTTTAACTGTCCAATTTTGGTGAGCCCTTGCAAATTGTAGCAACTTTTTTCCTATTTGTAGTGGAGATGAGTGGTACTTGGTGGGGTCTTCTGCTGTTGTAGCCCATCTGCCTCAAGGTTGTGCGTGTTGTGGCTTCGCAAATGCTTTGCTGCATACCTTGGTTGTAACGAGTGGTTATTTCAGTCAAAGTTGCTCTTCTATCAGCTTGAATCAATCGGTCCATTCTCCTCTGACCTCTAGCATCAACAAAGCATTTTTGCCCACGGGACTGCCACATACTTGATGTTTTTCCCTTTTAACACCATTCTTTGTAAACCTTAGAAATGGTTGTGTGTGAAAACCCCAGTAACTGAGCAGATTGTGAAATACTCAGACCGGCCCGTCCGGCACCAACAACCATGCCACGCTCAAAATTGCTTAAATCACCTTTCTCTCCGATTCTGACACTCAGTTTGGAGTTCAGGAGATTGTCTTGACCAGGACCACACCCCTAAATGCATTGAAGCAACTGGCATGTGATTGGTTGATTAGATAATTACATTAATGATAAATTTAACAGGTGTTCCTAATAATCCTTTAGGTGAATGTGTATATATATAATTATATATGTGTGTGTGTGTATATATATATATATATATATATATATATATATATATATTCAGATGACTGCTACTATCCCTTATTTTTCTCGTTAAACACCCAGGTGAAAACCACATGAGGACATGCTACCTGTACCATTTGTCCCTCACTGTGACAGAAATGCTCTTCTATTGTCTGTATGGTGACTTTCTGGGGTTCATTTAGAGACAGCAGCTCTTTGAGAGAGATTTGTGCCCATTTGACCAAGCCGAAGACTCTGCACGCTTCATGTGCACTTCCTCTTAAAAGCATAAATGCCTCAGGACTTCCTTCCTCACTGAAATAGACCAACTACACATGATCATTCCTCAGCCAAGACATTTGCAACAGATGGTGAGATAGTCCCAACGCTGTGGCCAAAACTGCATTTGCCAGTTATGGTAACAAACTGTCCTGTGTACAGAAGCTTTATCCCTGGACTTGGCCACTGTCCTCTCTCAGATATCCTCACTCATGACGATTACTGGCAAGATCAGACTCCGTGCTTGAGGGCAACATCTTCAAGAAATTATTATCATTATTGTTACGTTTTGTTAACATAAATCTGTGTGAACAGCCACAGTACATCGTGCATTAATATATGATGGTGGTGTTGTAAGCAATGAAAATGGATGAGCACAAAAAAAAAAACAACTTTAAAGCTTGTCTCAGGTATGCTGGGAGGAATCACTAACAAAAAATGATCAAATAGGCCTATATTTTTTATCATTTTTAATACATTTTATTTTTATTTAAAACTTGTTTTTGGTAACACTTTACAGTAAGGTTAATTTGTTAACATTAGTTAACTAACAATGAACAATCCCATATTTGTTACATTGCAGTATTTAACCTTTGTTAATGTTAGTTAATAAAAATAAAACTGTCCATTGTTTGTCAATGTTAGTTCACAGTACATTGAACTATTGTTAACAAATACAACTTTGATGGTAACACTTTACAATAAGGTTCATTAGTTAACATTAGTAAATGCATTAACTAACATGAACTAACGATGAGCAATGCATTAGTTACAGTGTTTATTAATCTTTGTTAATGTTAGTTAATACAAATACAGCTGTTCATTGTGCGTTCATGTTAGTTCACAGTCCATTAACCAATGTTAACTAATAGAACCTTTGATTTTATTAACATATAAGTAAATGTTGGAATTAATATTAACTAAGATTAATAAATGCTGAAGAAGTATTGTTCACATATTGTACATGTTAACTAATGTAGTTAACTAATGTTAACTAATGAACCTTATTGTAAAGTGTTACCACTTTGATTTTTATAACGAATTAGTAAAGGTTGAAATTAATATTAACTACGATGAATAAATGCTGTAGAAGTATTGCTAATTCTTAGTTCCCTATCGAGGGAACTCAAACTGCGTCAAATGACACTTGGGGGGGAACGCCCCTCAGCGTAGCGCCTCTGAAGTATGAATGAAACTATGCCAATCTCTGATTGGTGTTGCGTCATGACGTAATGTGTGACGGCACATAGGCGGAAGCTATATAAGGACCCGGCACACATGAGATGTCAGCTTTTTGTTCTTCAGCAAAGCGCTCTTTGTCAAACTGTCTGTCTTATTTGGTGTTGTTTGTCCCATAAGAATTGTCCTGAATTATTGCAATATGGAATCTAGTGGTTCGGACCTCGCGTTTGCCGAGGCAGCGTGTAGATTACGAGACTACTCAGCAATAAAGATTCTGTGACTGGGATCTCGCGTTTGCCGAGGCAGCGCGTAGATTTAAGGTCTGCATTGCAATTCAGAATCTAGTGGCTCGGATCTAGCGTTTGCCGAGGCAGCGTGTAGATTACGAGTTTACTCTGCAATAAAGATTCTGTGACTGGGATCTCGCGTTTGCCGAGGCAGCGCGTAGATTTAAGGTCTGCATGCATTGCAATTCAGAATCTAGTGGGTCAGATCTCGCGTTTGCTGAGGCAGCGTGTAGATTACGAGTTTACTCTGCAATAAAGATTCTGTGACTGGGATCTCGCGTTTGCCGAGGCAGCGCGTAGATTTAAAGTCTGCATTGCAATAAAGAATCTATAGTGGCTCGAATCTTGCGTTTGCCAAGGCAGCGTGTAGATTACGAGTTTACTCTGCAATAAAGATTCTGTGACTGGGATCTCGCGTTTGCCGAGGCAGCGCGTAGATTTAAGGTCTGCATTGCAATAAAGAATCTATAGTGGCTCGGATCTCGCGTTGTCAAGGCAGCGCACAGATTTGGTCTCTGCAATAAAGATTCTGTGTGGGTGCGAGGCATGCACAGTCAGCTCCTGAGGGCGCTGGCTGTGTTCATTGAGAAAAATCTTGACGCACACACAGCCGTGCGTTCGGGTGTTTTCAGCTTCGCGCCCATTGACTTTCTTCTCGAGAGATGAAAGCCAAATATATTGTGAATGACTCGAATCTCGCCGTTGCCGATGCAGCACGTAGATTACGAGTCTACAATAATAAGGACATAATGTGTAAATAACAATTTTAAATAGTAAAAATAAATAATACTGTTTTGTGTGAGGCATTCACAGTCAGCTACTGAGGGTGCTGGCAGTGTTCATTGAGAAATATCTCGAAGCATAGGGCTACAAATTAGAGCTGTCTGATATTTCAGCCTCACATCTTTTGACTTTCTTCTCGAGGGATGAAAGCCAAATATATTGTTACAGCTCGCATCTCACGTTTGCCAAGGCAGCGTGTAGATTACGAGACTGTAATAATATTAAAACAGTATTGTTTGGTGAAAGAGTACCGCTTCTAGAGCCCCTCCTCAAGGAGCTTGGGGGCATAGACGGCACTCTCAGGCGAAGCCTCAGCCTAAACAGGGCAACCTGAGGGTCGTCCTGCAGGCTATAAAGGCTTCCTCAAAGAGGTCCTAGCCAGCCCAGGTTCTCTGCGGGCAGCCCCACCCGCGGCGGAGCGACCGAAGTCGTCCCTTTCGCGGAGCCCGCAGGAAATCGATGTTGCTCTCCCGCCGTTAAACAAGTTTCGGGACACATCGGTTTCCAGCAAACGCAGGCTGCACTGTCCGCCCCACAGGCTTGCGGCCAGGCAGCAATCGCGTCCGCCCATCGAGAATCGTTTTCGGTCCAGCCCTGCCGGAAATCAGCTTCAGGGGGTCGAGAACGAATCCCGATTAATACCCGAAGCCAGGCTCGAGAGCCTGGTTCCATTGGTAAAATAGGGCCCTGCGCACCATTCAGAATGGGTACAGGCTGCAGTTCGGTTTCCACCCACCCAGATGCAATGGGTTGATCTGGACTGTAGTCGACCCAGTGCAGGGTGGGGTATTGGAACAGGAAGTAAACTCCCTTCTAGAAAGAGAGGCCATAGAACGTATTCCTCCACTAGACAGGGAGTCCGGGCTCTACAGCCGCTACTTTATAGTTCCCAAGAAGGATGGTGCGGTTGCGTCCAATAATAGATCTCAGGCACTTGAACCGTTCTCTGAGGAGATTCAGATTCAAGATGCTCACCAACAATCGTGAACCAAATTCAATCTGAGGATTGGTTTGTCACGATAGATCTGAAGGATGCTTACTGTCATATATTCAACCTTCTATCTCATAGGAAGTTCCTGAGGTTCACTTTCGGGGGCGAAGCGTACCAATATCGGGTTCTTCCGTTTGACCTAGCACTCTCACCCTGCTCATTTACCAAATGTGTGGATACAGCTCTAGCACCCCTGAGACTCGAGGGTATCAGGGTGCTCAATTTTTTAGACGACTGGCTCATTCTGGCTCAGTCACAAGAGCAGGCGGTTCAGCATCGAGATGTTGTCCTCACCCACATCCAGAAGTTGGGGTTGAGACTCAACACGAAGAAGAGCGTGTTGACACCAGCCCAGAGAACGACGTTCCTGGGAGTGGTGTGGTATTCGGTCACGATGCGGGCACGGCTGTCTGCCGCGTGAGTCGAGTCCATCCTGGCCACAGTGGCTGGGATAAAGCTGGGCCAAGCCATCACTGTCAAACATTTCCAGAGGAGTGTTGGGGCTCAGGGCAGCAGCATCCAACATCATTGCTTTCGGCCTGCTGCTCATGAGGGCCCTTCAGTGTTTGTTTAAAACCAAGGGATTTTCCCTGAAGGGAAATCCGTTCCGCATGATCAGGGTTACACGCAGATGCCTTCGTTCCCTATCTATGTGGAAGAAAGCTTGGTTTCTGTCCCAAGGTCCAGTGTTGGGAGCGTCATGTCGCTGGAAAACCGTCTTGACAGACGCCTCCCTCACGGGCTGGTGCGAGGTCATGGACGGCCGCTGTACGACAGGCCTATGGCAGGACCATCATTCCTCCTGGCATATAAACTGCCTGGAAATGTTGGCGGTTTCCCGGGCTCTGGGGAGCTTCCTGCCAGACCTCAGAGGTCACCATGTCCTCGTGAGGTCAGACAATATGTCGGTAGTGGCCTATCTAAACCATCAGGGGGGCCTGAGGTCTTGCCCTCTATGCAGATTGGCGCATCAGATCCTCCTGTGGTCCCAGGAGAAATTGTTGTCTCTAAGAGCGACATTCATCCCGGGGAGTCAAAATCAGCGAGCAGACATCCTGTCGAGACAGGGGCTGAGGCCCGGGGAGTGGAGACTCCACCCCGAGGTGGTGGAGTCAATATCTCAGAGGTTCGGCCCAGTGGAAGTGGACCTGTTTGCGTCTCGAGAGACGACCCACCGTCCACAGTGGTTTTCACCTCACTCATCCAGCCCCCCCTGGTGGCCGAGGCTGCGTCTGTATGCATTTCCCCCGATCGCTCTGCTCCCGGGAGTTATAGAGAGGGTCCGTCGCGACGGAATCAGTCTATTGCTGGTAGCCCCATTGTGGCCGGCCCGAGTATGGTTATCAGACATTATATTGCGCTAGACGGCCCTCCGTGGGAGATTCCCCTCAGGAGGGGCCTGCTGACACAGGCGGGGGGCTCAATATTTCACCCTCGGCCAGAGTTATGGAAACTGTGGGCCTGGCCTATCAGCTAGAGTAGTGGAGAACATACTCAGCTCTAGAGCTCCCTCCATGAGGAAACTGTACGGATTGAAGTGTTTTCACCATTTGGTATAGGGAGTGTGAGGTTGACCCAGTTAACTGCCCAGTGGCTTCAGTGCTGGAGTTCCTCCAAGATCGCTTCTCCACTGGTCTTACCCCGTCCACACTCAAGGTGTACGTGGCTGCCATTGTGGCTTTCCACATTCCTTTGAATGATGGACCTCTGGGGAGACACCAATTGATCGTACGTTTCCTCCGTGGGGATGGAGGATGAGACCTGCGGCTCGTACCAGGGTTCCCAGATGGGACCTGGCAGTAATTTTCGAAGGTGTGGCTGAGGCCCCCTTCGAGCCACTGGAGTCGGCAGAGGCCAAGAACCTGACGCTGAAGGTCGCTTTTCTATTGGCCATCATTTCTCTGAGGAGGATTGGGAGACCTTCAGGCGCTCTCCATATCTAACGAGTGCCTGGAGTTTGCTCCAGGCAACATTAAAGCCATCCTTCACCCTAGGCCCGGCTATCTGCCTCAGGTGCCATCCAATGTGGCACGGCCTATGGTTCTGCAGGTGTTTCATCCTCCATTCCACATGACGGCGGATGAAGAGAGACTTCACTTGCTCTGCCCTGTCAGAGCACTGAGGATCTACCTTCAGAGGCCCTCTTTATGGCGGAAGGCGGACCAGTTGCTGGTGTGTTTGGGTCCCCCAAGAAGGGACTCCCTGCTTCTAAACAGACCATCAGCAACTGGATTGTCCATGTTATTTCTACGGCCTACCAGGTGCGCGGTATGCCTTCACCTGTGGCTGTGAGGGCTCATTCCACCAGAGGCTTGGCGTCCTCTAGAGCCCTTCTCACGGGGCTCCCATCCAGGAGGTCTGCGATGCAGCTGGATGGGCCACCCCACATACCTTTATTAGGTTTACAGTTTGGACATTCCGTAAACACCCGGCTCTCTTGTTTTCGCGTCCTGAGTGTGCCTGTGAGCAGCTTCACATCAGGGCAGGCAGGGCGCGTTGTGGCGTAGTGGGTACTCGTTCCCCCAAAGTGTCATTTGACGCAGTTTGAGTTCCCTCGATAGGAAACATCCTCGGGTTATGACTGTAACCCTTGTTCCCTGAGAAGGGAACGAGAACTGCGTCTCGTGGCCACGCCTTCCCCTGCCTGGGAGCGCTTGCTTCATCACAGAAGCTGACATCTCTTGTGTGCCGGGTCCTTATATAGCTTCCGCCTATGTGCCGTCACACATTACGTCATGACGCAACACCAATCAGAGATTGGCATAGTTTCATTCATACTTCAGAGGCGCTACGCTGAGGGGCGTTCCCCCCCAACGTGTCATTTGACGCAGTTCTCGTTCCCTTCTCAGGGAACAAGGGTTACAGTCGTATACCCTTCAACCCTTCTTGAGTTAACATTCAAGTTAACTAAGGTAGTTAAAAAAATGTTAACTAATAAACCGTATTTTAAAGTGTTACCTATGTTTTTAACCATCTATTGTCATGATTGACATTAATGTTAACATGTATTCATTTATTTAAAGGGGTCATGAACTAGCTTTTTAAATTTTATTATATTGTTGTCTGAAGTCAACTTATAACGTTCGCTTGGTTTTTGCATTCAAAAACATCAAAATGAATAAGTAATAAGCTATTTTGTACCCAGGTTGTGAGCCTACCTAAAAAACAGTCGGTTTGTATGGGCGTGTCGCACTGAAGACTTGGAAGTAAACACCCACTGCTGCGAGTGGAGAACAGTTTTGCATATTATAATGAGTTTAACTCACCCGTCGGTGCACATGGGGGAAAACGTCCAATGTTGTAAAATGGCAACCGGATTCGCCCATACATGTTTGACCCACCCAGAGTCTGTGTGTAGCACAATTCCTGTCAGATCCAATATAGACGGCACAGCACCGTTCTTTACTCTTAATCGGTCTGCAAATCCAGTCTTGTTCACAAAATAATCCTCAGTGAAATGAAGCGAACAGACGACGATGTTTTACCCTCATCAGTTGAAACGTCATTAAAAATAGTTAAAGTAAAAAAGTTTATCCATGCAGTCCTTTTGGAATCCACAGGAAACTTATGCAGCGACTGTCTTGCACAACCAGGCACTGCACAATATTCTGTATTGCTTGGTAGCTCGATCCAGTTTGTCATCACGAGGTAAGCATGTACATGTATGTTAATTAGCTCTGCGTGTAATGCGCGAATCGGTGGGCGGGGCTAAACCGGCCATGTCGAAGCAGGCGTTGATCATCTTCTGTGGGGGTGGTGTTTTATCCTCTTTGTCGTCATAGTTCCCCACTTTTAAAAACGAGTCGTTTGCTGGGGCTGGTGTCAATAAAAGCTTTTATTGGACTAACAAGGGCGTTTTCAGTTCTGAAACTTACAGGATATTCTTATAAAATGATGACCTCTTAGATGTTAAAACCTCAAGGAAAATTTGATTTCTCAGTTCATCACCCCTTTAAGTATATTTAAATGTAAGTAAAATATGTTAAATAGTGTTATTATTATTTCATCTGAATGCATAAACACATAACACACTTGGTTAATGATGACATTAAACTGAATGGACAAACAACAAATATCACCAAAATTACAGAGACAAAATTACGGTTCACTGTTGCTCAGAATTGTGTATTATACTGCATCTCTATATAATGTCATTTAGTAGCAAGGAATGTAACATAACATTCAAGTTTCTGGCCAGTGAATAACTCATGATTGTAATGCCCTCCGTGTCTGTAGAGGTTACAGTCCTCTAGGGTAAAATATGTGTTAAACTGAGCATAGGGCATTTCTTAAAGCCTGTGTAAGTTTGATTAATACAACCCAGCGTGATTCAGGCCACAGTCCAGTGAACCTGCATGTGGAGTCTTATCTCTGAACATGATGCCGTCTTGAGTCTGTCATAACCTGAGCTCTGTTGGGAGCTTTATGATGGACGGTTCGGGCTGCTGCTAGCTGACAGCTCACTTAGCGTGTTTAAGAGTTCTGATCGTGTATTCACCTCCACACACAAGCTGACCTGATGCTCTCTGACACACTAACAGTGCGGCCCATCGGTCCTTCTTAAGGTACTAAAATACACGTACACAGACACATCAGCTCTACCTACACGGACACACTCAAGTCTAAAACACTTCTTGACTGGACAACCTGCTGTGTGTCTACGACTGTCAGGTTACTAGAAGGAGCTGTGTGAAAGGAAGCCCACAGACACAGACAAAGATGTTGATTCACTGCATACAGACTCCAATGTCCTTAACACTGACTTGAGAGTTTGCAAGTATGACTTCTGTTTGCATTTGTTTAAAGGATGCATATAACACCTTTACTACAAAGTAATAGCTGTTAACATAACATAACATGCATTTATCCCCCTTATTCCAATGCAAGAGGCTTAGTTTAAGATAAACATTTAGCAATTGTGCACACTTTTCAGTAACTCTTTACAGGAAAGATATGTCATTGACAGTCTGTATTAGGAGTCTTTAAGCTTTAACTAACATGAAATAACAATACTTTTACAGCATTTATTAACGTTTGCTAATTGCTTGACAAAACATGCTCATGTAAGTTCAAAATGCATTAACTCATGTTAGCAGGTACAGATTTTGGTCAGATTTCATGTTAACAGACACAGATGTAAAAAAATGTGTTAGTATAGCTTGAGATTAACATTTAGGGTAGATGTACACGACAACTATGTATCGAAATGGAAGAGATTTTCCTGTGTTTTTCACAAACAGTCAACAACCTAGTAAAAAGATCCCCTTCGGATTCGCGAAAACGATTAAAAATGTGTTATGAATCCCATGCCAGTAGTTGGCGATATCACTTTGTAAAAAACACTAATATTGTAATAACCAGTATTATTCAGATTAATTGGTTATAAGTATCGGCTGATACATTTAATGTATGTGAATCTCTAATATTTACAAGATACCATCATTAATATATATATATATATATATATATATATATATATATATATATTATAGCATGCACACTGGATAAGATAGGTATTGGTGTTAGTTGTTAAGATTATAAGGAAAAGATTGGATTGGTTCTTATAAAACTTGGAAGGGGTGATTTTTTATTTATTTTTTTTGTACATTTTGCTCACTCTGGCATGCAATGTGGAGATGATGGCCACAGCAGAATGCGTCTTGTCCTGAAAGGATGCACTAAGGCACTTACATGTTTATTGAGCTCCACTTCCTTTCATTCTCTTTATCTAAAGCTCTATAAAGGTCTTAAAAAGGTTATTTTGATGAAGGAATGGACATGTCCCTCTCATTCTGTCTATTTAGGAGCAGAGGAACAAAGTGACGTGACATCACGCACATATTTGCAGCATTAAACCACAAGCACCTCCATTAAGACACAAGCTTGACTTAGTTTGCACAATGTGATGAGGCCTGGCCCATTTTCATGATGCTTTTATAAGCTTTTGTACAGCTGCATGCTCCAACATCCTCAAAGTAGACGGATTAAATGTTTGTGTGTGTGTGTCTCGCGCATCCATTGTACGCCAACACACTTCAACATATTCATTTCAATCCCGGAAGCCCCGTCTGTCCCCGTCGCCCCTTCAATGCTCCTGCTCAATCCAATATCAGCGATGGCTCTATTTTTGGAGCGCATTGTTTTAATGCAAATTATAACCATAAAACCCAGCACCCCATTCTGTTAAATTAATAGAATTACGAAAAAATGTAATGATAGCAATTAAGTCTTGAAAATGCAAATTTTATAGTCAAGGACGATTACCTCATTTATAGGATGTGTTGGAGAGATGCCAGTGCCGAGGAATACAGATCCCGGTTGCTCTATGTTACATCATGACGGATGTTTGCCGTGAGATTGCGCACCTACAGACGCAACAAACAAGCAAAACACGCAGTGCTCACAATTATTCCTCACAGCATCTGCTTTATTAATACTAACTGACAATAGAACCGACAACTGAGTCAATATATATATATATATATATATATATATATATATATATATATATATATATATATAAGGTAACACTTTATTTTACAGTGTCCTTGTTACATGTGTCACATTTAGTTACCATAGTAATAACAGTAAATTATACATAATTACATGCTAACCCTGAACCTTAACCCTATTGTAAGTACATGAAGTTGCTTAATATTACTCAGTACTTTAATATATAATTACACTGTTACAATGATACAACAAGAATTATCTTAGAGAGCAATGGTCGAAGGAGAGAATTATAAAACACAGCAGACGAAAAGCACACGAATAAAAAATAGGCCTCAGATTATGAATAATTACAGCATTGTGCAATCTCTCTATATTTTAGTCGACGGTGTCAAAGTTTGGTGTCAACCCTCTCTTTGTTATAAATAAAACATTTCTTTCAACCTAACTGTGGAAATGACATTCAAACGCTGCGGTGATAGAGAGCCAACAACGTTTACGTGGGTGAAATACTCACAGAAGTTAATTATCGGAGAAAGGGAGAGGCATAATGAAATGAATCTTTAATGACTCTGCGTAGCTGTAACCTTTTCTGAGCTCTCTGCCTCGCTAGCAATGTTAAATCACCCAGCATGCAACATTCTGAAACAGCTACATCTGCAAAAATCCAGGCCTGTGTGAAGTTAAACATATTCAAGGAGGAGGGGGGAACGTTATTTTCCTAATGATTTTGATTTTGTTCTGTGAAATTTTTAAACGTGACGAAAAAAAGGTCATGTCTATCAAGCTTTGATGATAGTTAGTGACTTGTTTTATCTTTAAAAATATGGTCTCTACATCATTGACTGATAAACGAGATGGGTTTGTACACACAGGTGCAAATATGTGGTTTAAGTGTTTAAATGCAGTCGATATGTTGACATTGTGCATTGTCAGGTCTGTATGAATGTATAAAAATACTAGGGCTGTCAAACGTTTAATCGCAATTAATCGCATCCAAAATAAAAGTTTGTGTTTACATAATATATGTGGGTGCACTGAGTATAATTATTTTGTTTATTTATATAAATACACACACATGCATGTATATTTAAGAAAAAATAGCATTTATATATAAAATATTTATATTTATATATGGGGCTGGCAAACGATTAATTGCGATTAATCGCATCCCAAATAAAAGTTTGTGTGTACATAATATATGTGGGTGCACTGTGTATAATTATATATATATATATATATATATATATATATATATACACACATGCTTGTATATATTTAGGAAATATTTTCATACTGTATATAGATTTATATATAATTTATATTATATATAAATATAAATAATTTATATATATATACATATTTATTTATTTATTTATTTATATATATATATATATATATATATAATTTATATATATACATATTTTTTATTTATATATATTTGTATATACAAAAAACTTTTATTTTGGATGTGATTACTCACGATTAATCGTTTGACAGCCCTAAAATCTATATACAGTATATACATGAAAATATTTCTTAATTCTATTTCTTAATTCCCTTATTTCTGTTTTTTTTTCTTCTTAAATATACAAGCATGTATGTGTGTTTATATATATATATATATATATATATAAAATTGTACACAGTGCACCAACATATATAAACACAAACTTTTATTTTGAATGCGAATAATCACGATTAATCGTTTGACAACCCTAAAGAAATACATTTTTACACTTGACCTACTAATACAAAGGAGATCGCCCTGCATTACTACAGAATTCCCCGTCACATTTGCTAGTGGAAAGGCGTCTTTAGCAAACAGTCAAGACGGATTCTTTCACCTCAGTCCCAGCACCAACACAACAATACAGACTGCCACAAGATGATATAAGGACGCTATTACAGTGAAGTTGTAAACCTCCACACGCTTAACACACTATCATAATAGAATATTGATTATATAAGGAGCCGACCCCGCTACCCTGGACTACAAAGCATGAAAGGTCATTTGGTGGGGGAGAGTAATAGTGCAGGAGAAATATACTCCACTGGCTTTTCATTAGATTTTTGTCAGATATTGTGTTGTGTGAGCCTGCAACAAGAGAATAATTCTTAGCGTACTGTGAATCAGAAAAGATCCAGACAAAATTCATGATATATTTTTTGTCTTTCTCCGCCTTTACTGTAATCGAAAGGCAATGTCATGGGAACGGGGCCGTATTTCTTGAGCCGTGATTCAGAAGGTTTTGCGAGTGAGAGAGCCGCAGTTTATCTAATTAATTTTGTTCATCGTACTGTGTTGCACGTGGCATATGCTTTCTTCTGCTCTGTTTTTAGTCATTAATTTAGCTCTGCAAACACACATGCTGTACTATAGTACAAATCCACATCTGTCCACATCACCATTAGTAACAGAGCGGCAATTTAGAGTATTAAAGGCTGATCGTAGCATTTGGGAAAACAATGACAAATAACCGCACTGCATGCAAACGGAGCTACAAATTACACTACGCGCAGGATACAGCCATGCTTGATTGAAGCAATTTAATGTTTTCTTAAAAAAAAGGAAAAAATGGAGAAAGAGGTCCTGGGAGGACAGTTAAGAAAATTACTTTTTAATCATTTGAGTGGCTGGATTCATCTGATGAGACTGGGACTACTGGCAGACATTATGAAGAAGATGGTTTTTAAGTTTAGGAAATCTCACACGTTTGGCGTACTTTGGGTGCGTAAAAAAAGTGAAACTGTGCAATTGTTACCTTAACTGATGCGTGAAAATCAGAGTGATTTAGTTGCATTATCATATATTTCAGTTAATAAAACACAAAACAATTATGATTTAAGGAAATTAAGCTGAAGGATTTGAATAGTGCACATTGACCATGAATAGTGCAACATGTGTCTGCAAAAAAAACAAACATGTACATTACAATGTAACTATTTCCATACTGTGTCACTGCCGGCCGCAAACTCTTTTTATTTTATTTTTTTCCTCAGGAAATGTATTCATGAAATTTCAATATTCAATGAAACGAGTCATATTTTAAGCAGGGTGCAACTATGACATTTCATTCCTTATGCCTGTTTAAAGACAACATGTTATTTCAGCCAAATAAATAGCCATTTGTCTTTTTTGCAACCCTGCTGTCTGGGTTGGCTAATTGAACAGTGGTTACCGCAGTGGCTTTTTTTGTTTCACAGCAAATGAAACTGCCAGTTTAGCATCAAAAATAATCAGTTTGATGAGTATTGTATAACTGGCAGCTCTATGTAATGCAGTATTGATCGCAGCTGCAGCTGAAACACTGGTCAGAGAGAGAGAGAGAGAGAGAGAGAGAGAGAGAGAGAGAGAGAGAGAGAGAGAGAGAGAGAGAGAAGAGGAGAAGAGAGAGAGAGAGAGAGAGAGAGAGAGAGAGAGAGAGAGAGAGAGAGAGAGAGAGAGAGAGAGAGAGAGAGAGACTGATTATTGGCTGTTGATGGATTCTGCTGTGCTTTTAGACTGTACGTCTCTTTGCTTGCACCCAATCTCTTGCTGTGTACATTTTTACAGTGCTAAACTGTTGGAATATACCATATACCTCTAAAGATCTACAGTGACAGTTGAATTAAAAATATCTTAAGAAAAATGTTCATTGTTGTTATATAAATATATGTATGCATACATTTTTTTTTCTCACAGTTAAAGATGAGGTAACACAAAATGCCATTCACAACCTATTTTACATAATATGACTAATTTATCCAAGGAGGAAAACATAAGCTGGGGCTTAATTTTTATCCACAAAGTAACTATCTATGGGTAACTGACTGGATGCTGAAAAGTTGTATCTATATGACAGAAGAATAATGAAAGAGGCAAAGCAAGTCATAAGATTTTAGTAAACAGTTAGAGAGACTATTATTTATTTATTTTTTTTTTGGTCCTGTGGAATCACATGCACTGATCTGAATCACACAGTTCAATCAGGAACATGCACATTAAAGGATTAGTTCACTTTAAAAAAAAAAAAAAAAAAAAACTTTTGCTGATAATTTACTCACCCCCATTTCATCCAAGATATACATGTCTTTCTTTCTTCAGTCGAAAAGAAATTAAGGTTTTTGATGAAAACGTTCCAGTATTTTTCTCCATATAATGCACTTTACTGGAAATCAAACGGTTCAAGGTCCAAATGACAGTTTCAGTGCAAACTGCAAACTGTTCAAAGGGCTTTAAACGATTCCAGATGATGAATAAGGGTCTTATCAAGCAAAAGGATCGCTCATTTAATAAATAAATAACAAAGTTTAAGTTTTAAAAGCTCAAATGCTCGCCTTGCTCTGTACTGTGATGCATGTTTGTGAATCTCCCGTTCGAACTCATTCATCAAAATGAAAGAATCTTTTTCCGAGTCAATTCGTTCATTTCGTTGGTTGAGGCGGGTTTTCAATGAATGATGACTTAATTTTGGGCCAAAAAAACAAGTCATATGGACAACTAAACATTTATTGGGTTTCCTGGTGTTTGAATTGTTGGATCACCCAAAAATAAAAACCCTGTTGTAATTTATGTAGTTCCAAACCTGTGATTTTGTTTCTCACCTGGAAAACACAAGGAGATGTTTAGCATTATGTTCACGCTGCTCTTTTCCACTCCACAGTAAAATCACACAGCGACTGTGGGAAAAGCTCTAATATGGCCTTTAAATGTCCTGAATCAAGTTGGCATGTACAGAGATGGCAGCCATGATGGAAACCATGCGGATACACGACCAGATTGGATCATGACTCTCATATTGATCGCAGTAACAAACACTAAAGAGCGCTGGCGTAAAGGCAAATCACCTCTATGCACAAGTGAGGGAAGTAAAGTGAACGGAAGGAAGTGCTCAATGCGATCAGCATGTTTTTGAATTAAAAAGCATGTGTTCATATGTTAGGTCTTGTGGACTACATTGAGATCTGAAAACCGTCTAAATATGCCGATGTGTGCATTTTGCAGGCGTCTGCGCCGGCGGGCGTCTGCAAGCATAAATAAATGAGTGTGTGTGCTGCAGGCTGTGTTTCCTCTGTGGTGTCCACATGAAAACACCTCACTTTCTCACATAAGGGTTCTGCACATGGAAAAATCAATAGAATGGTGATAGAAATACGCAGCACTCGTTCCCCAGGTAAAAGATTGATCGGAGCTCCGCAGAGGATCTGCCCGAGCTCCAAATAATGGTTAGAGGCCACCGACCTCCAAATCTCAGAAGAAAACACGCACACACACACACATACCAGTCCTTCAATAATTATAGCATCACATGACTGAACAATGCTTTATTTAGACAACACATACGCATTGGCAAGCAGTTTTGGAATTGCTGTTTTTAAAATTAGATCAGGTTTGAATGTTTTTCTTTTCAAATTAAATCAGAGCTTTATTTCGAATTTTGAGTTCAGAGGTATATAGTTGACTTCTGAAATGTCCAATGTAAAAACTATATTTGAACATTTAAACTCATTTTAAATCGTGAATTTTAATCATGTTGTTAATCAGTTAGTTTCCACTTTTCCGTTGCATATATATATATAACATCACAGACCTATGGATGAACTCGTATAAATATTTTCACATCATTCCCACTAAAGAAAATTAGTCATTTACAGTTTATTCAATCTCATATGACGCATTTTCTCATCCAAGTTTCTGGACCAATTCCAATGGACCCTTGATTCTACCCAAATCATGCACATTGTTTTGAAAGATAGTTGTGTCTCTTTTAGGGGTGTAACGGTACACAAAAATCACGGTTCGGTACGTACCTCGGTTTTAAAGTCACGGTTTGGTACGTTTTCGATACAGCAGAAAGAAAGAAATGCCAGAGAAATTTCCTATTTGTTGAAAGAAAAAATATTTTTTAAATAAGTTTGATTTTTCCTACATCTTCTTTCAAACATTCAGGTTTATAAATTGGAGTCATCTTTGAAGGATGAACAAAAAATATTTTGGTCATCACATTAAAAATAACACTTATATATATTTATTTATATAATATTTGAGTTTAGAAGTGCTGGAAAAAGATGTACTGTAGTACTTGAAAGCATTTTACTAATCCAGCCAAAGTAATTACAGTTTGTGGTACTATATTAAATCCATAGTGAATGTTGCTGGTCTTTGGGCGTAAAGTATTACAATACTAGTTCATTCACGGCACAATGTTCTCCTGGTTTCCACGTCAGCGCTGTTGGATCTAATAGAGATCTAGGGTTAATACCGGAGAAATGTGAAAGCTTATCACTAGATCTCGCAGTGATGTTATTACTTCAGTGGCGAATTCAAATGTTTTCTTTACTGGATCTCTTTTCGCTCAACGCATTCTCACCCCAAGGCGCAGTAACGGTTCTAGGCACGGGCGAACCGGGCAGTCGCTATATTCATGAAATGAAAATAATTTACATAATGATCAACTTTATGGGTTTTTACTGTACCCTATAATATTCAAAGTACAATTTTCTATTTTCTAAATAATCTCTGATTCTGTCCCTTTCTCTGACATTTTAAGAGTGGCATAGGGCTACAAAAGCTATTTTAGGTCTATAACAGTTTGGATAGTTGTTAATATGAGAGCTGTTCAAAATTATTTAAGAGATAAGTATAGTGTTACTAAATAAGTAACTCTCTGACCCTTTTACTTTTAAAAAGCTCCATCATGACAAAGTATAGTTTAACAAGTCATAACTAAAAGTGGGCCATGCATATAATTCAAGGCCAATGTGCTAATGGTTACTTCCTCCCTTTAAAGTTAGATAAATCTAGCAAAATAACTGGATTACATTAACTGTCTTTTTCAAATGAACGGTATGTAATTTTATTGTTGTTTATTTATTTATTTATTTATTTATTTTTTTTTTGGGGGGGGGGGGGGGGGGGGGGGGGGCTCAAAGGGGGTCTCGCCCTGGGCGTAATTCAAGGTAGAACCGCCACTGCCAAGGCGTCACCTTTGAACATGCTTCAATATTTGACGCTTTAGGCGCCCTTTAGTATCAATTACATGACGCGATCCTACGGCGTCATCTAACTGATGCTAAAGGAAAGCGTCAGTTAGATGACGCAGTTAGGTTTAGGTCTGGGGTGGGGGTAGGGTTCCTAGGGCGTCATCTAACTGACGCTAAAGGGCGCCTAAAGCGTGAGATATTGAAGCATGGTCAAAATGCTTCCTAAGGCAGTCAGTTAGGTGACGCCTTGGGGGTGAGAATGGGCTGTTTCGCTGTGTAGTAACAGTGTCGCTTGATCGAGATCAGATCGCACTGCACCCTATGTGCACTGTTGCCAACTTCTGTATTTTCTAAGAAAAGTAGCTAAGGCTTTCCCTAAAAGTCGCTAAATGCCGCTAGATGGCGTCATTCGCTAATTAGCATATTAATGATGTCATCGCGTTGTACTTGCATTCTGTCAGCCTAGTGCGTTTTTTCTCTAAATTAATGCGCTCGCTGGAAAGTACTAGCAACATTTGGAGGTGACTGAGGGTTGTCCAAAAGTCACTAAAATTGTCGCTAGTTACTTTTTTTTTTTTTTTTTTTAAATGTCACTAAAGGGGTATGAAAAGTCGCTAAAAATAGCGACAGAAGCGCTAAGTTGGCAACACTGCCTATGCGCTGTACAGATATTGCTGGTCCGAACTGATAAACGATTCGTGAAGCAAATAATGAGTAGCGCAGTTTCGTTCCGCGTTCATTACACGTGCCATTTGATATTGCGCAACGTTGTGGTGGCTGCGCCAGCGCAAATTTTGTCGGCGGGAAAATTGCTCCAAGGAATCGTTCGGTTTGTATGCGTACCGAACCCAAAGCCTCGAAACGAAACGGTTCAATACGAATACATGCACCGTTACACCCCTAGTCTCTTTAGTGCCTTTTGTTTTATTGGAGGTATTAGGGTTAATGAAAGGATAAGATAATAAATGTGTGCTTCAAAGGATGTGCTAGCAGCACCTCTAGTCCATCAGTAAAGCGTGCACACTTTGAGTGATGACTTTCCTACAGGAACCAACAGCTGTATGTGCAAATCATGCATATAAATCAATTACCAGAGCCTATGTACTTTAAATGCACCCATTAATTAAGCAATGTCAGATACAATGGAGCGTGAAGTTCATTACATTTTTAGCATTCACGCTCAGGATTATTTGAAGAGAAGACGGTTTTACCTAATGATGCCACAAAGACATGATGCTGCCAGAGAGAGAGAGAGCGTTTTGAAGGAACAAGTAAAACCGCGGTAGGACAAACATTGAGCAAAAATGTGTTTTTTGGGGGGGTTTATTTGGGTGAAAAGCCTGCAAGGGATGGATGCACCTCCATCAGGTTTATTCTGATGCACTGGTGCATTTTCTCTTACTTGAGATGTGTGTAAGGTTGTGGGTATCTGCCTTCACTATGCCTCACTGCAATGCTGTTTTAATGGCAGGAAAGTAGCAGTAAGAGGGTGGCCTACATTAGGCGATGACCTCTGCTTAATGAAATACAAGAGAATGTTCCTCACCACTACAAGTTCAACGTTGTGACAAGATTTGCATATTTATTTATTTTCTTGCTCTCCTTGCAAATATGTTTTTTTTTTATTCCCAGTGAACAGTACATCTGCCGCTGCCACTCCAGAAATAAATAAATAAAACAGGAAATGAACGAGCAAAATCCACATGATACATCCAGATGTTCATAGTGTGATGTCACACACGATGTTAGCATTTCCTGTTTGTGCGGCAGACCTCACCGAGAGCATGACACAGACACCTTACTGGACAAACATTAATGTCATGTTTCTTCGCGTGAGAAAAACATATGAAAGCAAAACAAATAATTGTTGCAATTCAATATCTACAAAGACAGAGGTTTTTTTTACTCCTTTAACTGACTTCTCAACCAAACTGCTCATTTTGAGTCACCGTATTTTATTGAGAGGAGTATCTAACTTAACTTAAACTGATTGGGCCATCTCTAACATCTGGTAGACGTATATTGTGCCAAAAAAAAAAAATCCACTAGATTTCACAGTGTCAATCAACAGCACTTGTCACAACATGCATATATATATATATATATATATATATATATATATATATATATATATACATATTACACTGTAAGAGCTTTAACTTTACAAAATGATGTTACTTGGTGCTATGAAAAAACTTAAGTATGTTTTTAATAATTTTTCAAAAAAAAAAAATGCTCAACCAAACGGTTTATTTGGCATATAACGGTTAATAATCACCCCCTTTTTGAAAATGGACATTACAATGCACTATTAAAGCTTGGTTGTAATTCACGTATGCTTTGGAATAAAGACCAATAAGTTTAGTCTTGTTTAAAAGAAAACACTCAGCAGATTATTGCTGAAGTGAAATCACTTTAAAAAAAAAAATAAAAAAGTATGAAAAAGTTATGGAAGTTTTAAATTTAAATTAAATCAAATATACTGAACTAAATATTTTTTTTATTTTATAAATAAAAAAAAAGATTCCTATAAAATTACTATAAAATCAAATCCATATATCTAACCAAGTTGTGTTCCAAATTTCAAGGTGGTATCACAAAAAAAAAAAAAAAAGTTCTCATGAGATTTTGTTTAGGCGTAATATCAAAAAATGAGTCCAACTGTATGAATTCTGCTTTAACAAATTAATAAATTTCTGTCCAAATATCACTTCTGTTACAAAATATGGAACCTTGAGACTCAGACCTTTCTGACAAAGCGTTTTGTCAAGACTAGAAAAGGTTTTGATCATAAATTATGATGGGCAATGAAAAAGTATGGCAAAAGTGTGTGTATGAATTCCGGTACCATTTATTACCATTAAGTGACATCTCAACCATTTGGTAGAGGCACCGATATTTAAAAAAAAAAAGGGATGTGTTGAAAAAAAATCATTGAGTGTGCTTACTATTGACATAAGAAGACAAGAAATGCAAACAAAAAATGTTTCCATCACTTTTTTCTTGGTGCAGACTTCAAAGGGTTAAAAAACTTGATTTTAATAAACAATAATGTTTGCAATTTATAATTTCTACTCTCAAATTTATTCTCAATACACAAATACTCTCAAAATTATTTTGGTGTCACTTTATTTTAATGGTATCAAAATACATTCTGTTGACTAAAAGTAATATTGCACCTACATGTCTGTCTACTAACGCATTAGAGTGTTAGTAGATTATTAGTAGACTGGTAGGGTAAGGATTAAAATAAATTGACATAGTTGCAAAGTTACTAGTCAGTAGAGTGTCTGTTGGAGGACCATCACAATAAAAAAGTTAGCAGACATTAAGCAGACAGTCTAATACTAATGAGAGTTAGTTGACACATAAGTGCAACTTTACTTATGGTCTACAGAATGTTCAAAAAACAACTTTTTTTTGATGGTTATATAGAAAAGCCTTGCATACTATATTTTCTTACACAAAATGCCCTTAACTGCCGTAAAATCAGTGAAACACACGGCCCCGAGTCACTGACTCATGTTTTTTGGACCTAAAACAGGGTTGTAAAGTAATAGATTAAAATCTGATGATGTTTAAATCCATTCTTATGAGAATACCTTAATCCCAGCTACACACACTCACCAACATTGTATAAATCTCAGTGTATGTTTTTAAAACTGTTCGTCAGCAACATATCTTAAATGCAAAGTTCCCTAAAGTCAAATCTGAAAATGTGAAAAGCCTTTGTGTAGTTTAATCGAAATAAGCAGAGTCAGCAGCAATACAGCCTGTAGACTGCCCCTATCACACACACTGCACCCATCACCTTCTCTCTATTTTCAATACCAGCAGGGATACTTACATATAGAATTACACAAAGTGTTTCCTTTTCATGTTTAAGTACCAGTGCAGGAACATACTTCAAAAAGTTGTTCCTATACCATGGCTTGACTGCTCTTTTCAGTGAAATCAGCAAAAAAAAAAAAAAAAAAAAAAAAAAAAAAAACAGATGAGAGAACCCGCCGGCATCTTTCACAGAAATAACTGCTGCCGGGGATCCGTTTGAATTTTGAAACAGTATTTGTCGTTGCCAATTAAATATTTGAAGTGCTGGTCATATGGAGCGAACGTCACTCTCACAGAACTTTTTCAAAAATACAGTCAAAGCATTGTAAATGTTAAATTGAAAATAGATGTTGTCTGCTTTAATCTATATTGAAAGTGTATTTATTCAATTATTATCCGTTATTAATTCAGAGAGCATTCTAATATGCTGATTTGATGCTCAAGATTATACACAATTGCAAATTGCTGGGCTGCTTGTGGACACCATACATCCCTTTCCACTTCTAGTTTTATAACAGTAGAGCATTTATTTCAAATAGAGTTGTTTTTGTAACATTATAAATGTATTGGACTATTTTTGATTAACTGAATGCATCTTTTCTGAACAAAAGTATCAATTTGACCGCCAACTTCCTGTAATACAGCCTGAATACATACAGTGCAAGATTATTCCACTAGACCTGGAGGTTTTTGTTTTTATCAGTTTATCACATTACAGTTCCTTGATGTGATTAAACTACACAACATTGAGCACATATATTTCGGGTCAGATTTAACCTACCTATTACCGTAATTTTATTTTATACTTAAATAGTCTTGCGGTGTGACATAAAAAATAAATGGTAACACTTTACAATAAGGTTCATTATTTAACATTAGTTAATGTATTAACTAACATGAACTAACCATGAGCAATACATTTGTTACAGTATTTGTTAATCTTCGTTGATGTTAGTTGTGTAACTAATGTTAACAAGAGTTTAATAAAGTATTAGTAAATATTGAAATTAACGTTTACAAAGATCAATAAATGCTGTATAAGTGCTGTTCATTATTAGTTCATGCTAACTAATGTAGTTAACTTATGAACCTTATTGTAAAGTGTTACCAAATAAATAAATCAAGTATTCTCATTTTCATTTTCTATAATAATTACAAAAGAAATTTAAAATGAAAGAAAGAAAAATGTAGTTCAGTAAATAGATATTACATACCATCTACTATCTGTTGTAATAAAATGCAAGAATGCATGATGGATATGAATTAGTTTGATGGGCTCAGTGTGTGTTTCTGATGCTGACTGTACACACACAGCGAGAGAGAGAGAGAGAGAGAGAGAGAGAGAGAGAGATGAAGGCTCATCTCAGCTGGGCTGTTCTGAGCTAAAAGCCCTCTGGTCACTACTCACTGATGCTCTCTCGTCGCATAAAAGACAGAAAGTTCAATGAGCACACGAGAGTCATAAGCGCTGAGGTGCCGAGAGTCCCAAACAGCTTTTCCCTAAACAGCCGCAACTTTGGACCATAATGGCCGCCCATAAAGAAAATCATCATCAATGAAAATGACAGGTTATTAAGATCTGATATTAAGCAATGGGCTTTAATAATGATAGGTTATCTATAAAACCTTTACAACCTGGCTCCGTACGAACAGATTCAATCTCGCCCAGCCGCCACCGCTGACACATGTTAATAAGCCCACAACCTTTAATTAAGCAGTATATATAAGTAGGGCCCCATTAAGGGCTGATTTGTGGGCGAGTTCATTACGTCAAGCACCGGGCAGCAGACACATACTCAATACAAATCAAGGCAGACAGAATATTATCCTGCTTAATGTGGCCCCAATATTGATATTTTATCACTGTGTCTTGATAAGTGACTTTTAGAATCGTCATTTTTCATGGTGTTGAAGCAGCAGTGAAGACCAAACCACCCACATTCATGTCTTCGTGGAACTTTTACTTTACATTGTTTTCTGGGTGATGAACTGCCTTGCTTTTATGTATTGCACTTGTAATTGTATTTCACGTCTGGAATGAGCTTTCTACGTCTGTTCTTAGACATCTGACACAAAACCACACATATTTATTGTATTACTGTAAGTAAAGCTAAATGCATATATTAATTTCAAATCCATGTTTAATTGGAGTGCATGAGTTTCCATTAAATCTTTCTTCAATCTTTCTATATTCATTTTTTTTTCTGAAATTCAGAAAGAAATTCTGTCACCATTTACTCACCATCAATTTATTACAAACCTGTATGAATTTCTGGTAACACTTTATTTTACGGTGTCCGTGATACAGAGTAATTACTTAATTAATTACTTAGTAGTAAACATTGTAATAACATGTAACAAAATGTAATTAATATGTAACTAAGTTATGGAAAAGCCTGTACTTACAGATTGTAATTACACTCATGTAATAGGCAGCTACTGTTACACATGTGTAACAGGCCGAGTTGGATAGTTGGATATTACAACGTCTACTACTAAGTAATTAATTAAGTAATTACTCTGTATCACGGACACCGTAAAATAAAGTGTTACCGAATTTCTTTATACCGCTGAACACAAACAATATTCGGTCCCACTTTATATCAAGTGGCTTTAACTTCTATGCACTAACATTGAACTTAATAATTTGAAACAATGTACTTTGTAATTTCTGTAATTACATTGGCAATTATACTGTTGACCCATCCCTTACACCTTAAAGGGATAGTTCACTTTGAAATTAATTTTTGACATTTTTTAGCTTACCTCAAGGGCATCCAAGATGTAGGTGTCTTTGTTTCCACAGTATTTTCAATTTTGATATTTTTAGGTCAAACCGTTGTTGTCTATCAGTCATATAATGGAGGTTTATGGGGTCTTCCTCAAAGAGCATGCACAGAGAAGTCCAGATTAAACATGATTTAATGTAAGTACACATTGATGGCCTGAGACACCAAACGAGTGGTTTGTGTGAAAAAATGAACAGTATTTATATCGTTTTACCTGTTGTAATCAGAGTCACGTCCAAGTACTCGAGGGCAAGGGCGCTTCTGTCTGCGCAAGATCCGGCAAGCCCCAAAAAGCCCTGGAAGTGATCTCTCGCACGTGTACATCACTCATTGTTTACACACAGATTTCAGAAGTGTTGCCCTTCACTGTGAAGATCTAAACATATTTAGATATACAGAAAATTGCAATGGAAGACGATATGTCAACAGACAACGTTCATTTTTTTCCACAACCGTGCGAGAGATCACTTCCGCCGCTTTCCGGCGCTTGTGCAGACCGAAGTGCCCATGCCTTCAGACGTGGCTGTGGTTACAAGAGGTAAAAACGATATAAATACTGTTAGTTTTCTTACACAAACCGCTCGTTTCGTGTCTTACTTAGGCCATCAATGTGTCCTTACATTTACGAGTCATTAAAACATGTTTAATTTGGACTTCTCAGTGCATACTCTTTGAGGTGGACCCCATAAACCTCCATTATATGACTGACAGACAAGAACGTTTTGACCTACTGTAAAAAATGTCAAAATTGAAAATACTGTGGAAACAAAGACACCTACATCTTGGATGCCTTTGAGGTAAGCTAAAACATATTAAGAATTAATTTCAAAGAGAACAATCCCTTTAACCTTTAAACCGACCCATATCACCACACCTGTCCCTAACCTTACCAGTATCACTTCTAAAGTGATAGAAGCAGCAATGTGTTTTACAATACAACATGAACACAATAAGTACAGATGTAAGTACATAGTACTTAAAGCCAAGGTAATTATTCTGCTAAATATATTCTTTCAGCTGAAGAAAGAAATTCATTCAGGTTTAGAACAACTTGAGGGTGAGAAGATGATGACAGAATTTTCATTTTTGGGTGAACTATCCCTTTATTCGTAGTATCTTGTATAAAGTTTTTTCTGATTCTTGGTGTGTTGTATCTCTTTCCATTTGTATCTTATTGAAATCACCTTGGCATTTATGTGTGATTGACTACACAACATGACAGTATACAGTTTTACAAAAATAGTCAGACGCTTAAGTCACAATTAACATATCTAAATGTCATTTCAGTTAATAGACAATATACTGTAAGTGTCATCTTCAAACAAATGCTGTCAGAGGCTGTCATTTTTTTTTTTTTTTTTTACTAATTTCAACTTTTAATCTCTGCTTTAAAGAGTTTTAGTCAGTTCCCCTCAAGTTTACAAGTGTCCAAGCAGAGAAACATAGGCATATATACTGTATATATTAGGGCTGTGCAAAAATTAATTGCGATTAATCGCATCCAAAATAAAAGTCTGTGTTTACATAATATATTTGTGTGTGCTGTATATAATTATTTTGTATATATAATTACAAACACATGCATGTATATATTTAAGAAAATGTGAAAATGTGTTATTCGTATATAAAATATTTATATTTATATAATATAGATTATGTATTTTATATATATATATATATATATATATATATATATATATATATATATATATATATACAGAATTCAAGTGCAAATATTTTTTAAATATATACATGCATGCATAGGTATTTATATATACAAAATAATTATATACAGCACACACAAATAAACACAGACTTTTATTTTGGATGCGATTAATCACAATTAATTTTTGCACAGCCCTAATCTATATATATATATATATATATATATATATATATATATATATGAAGAGTTCAGATGCAAAAGCCTCTAAGTGCCATTTGAAATTTTCTTCTAAAATGACCATTTTTATCAAGCTTGTATATTTAAGTTCAGTAATTTCACTTAAATGGCAATTGAAGAAAATTTCAAATGGCATTTAGAGGTTTTTGCATCTGAACTCTTCATATATATATATATATATATATATATATATATATATATATATATATATACTGTGTGACTTTTCTTTGTGTGTGTTGTATGTGTGTGTGTGGCTACTTCAGGTTATGGTCTGGGCTCTTTAATTCCATTGCTTGAGTCACAGGCACTTCCTCCAAGAGGCTCAACCCTGTGCGATCCTTTAACACACAACACAAACAATACACTTTATAACAACTTCCAGCACTGCTATCATATAACTGTTTATCTTAATCTACATTCATTCATTTCCGTCTCGGTTTGGTGTTGATACTCACGCCAGGCAGGTTTTCTCCTCTTCCTTTCTCTGAAATGTGTCCCGCTCTTCATCCTCTCATGTTCCTCATGCACCTCTGCTGTCTGAAACTCTTTACTGTCAGAATCATCCATCACCTGTAACAACACACCATACAAAATGATCAAACTAATTATTCAGATTTGCTTTGAAACTTCATCTCAATGCAAGAAAACAAATTAATAAAAAGTCATTCAAAACCATTTAAGTTATTTTCCCACAATTATCATGCATCCACGTTGAAAGTGCAAGGATTCCAGTATCGCCTGGAAAATGACACAATAAAATGACACATACAACAAAGTGGTCTTTTGAAGATTTAGTTTCACAGTGAACTGAAGTTCAACACTGCACAAACAAATAGACGGACGGACGGACGGACCCAAAATCCCAAATCACAATTGCAAGATATTGTTCAGTTCACATAAATAAGTTTGCTATGCAAAAAGGACATGCATGCAATATATTAGAATGATCTAGCCCCATTAAACAGGAACAAAAACTTAAATATGTTTAGAATGACGTTTATTGTTTTAATTATTATTTTTGCAGTTGACCTCATGGCATATGAGACATAGTCAAACATAAATAGCAGTGATATATAAGCAGACACTGAGGTCGTTTGTCAATGACTCTAGCTGCAGGATTATTTTAAAGGTTAAATATTTCAAATTCAAATGCTAATCTGGGTCAATGTGGCTTTGGTCGGCTGTCCTGAGCTCTGACTCATAAATGTGAGCTCAACAGAAGGACTTTAATAGAGGATCTGATACACTATTATCCAAATGAAGATATGACACATAAAATGTCACGATTCTTACCTCATTGCCTGCTGGGAGCAAATAATCACCCCAGGTTAGAAAAGAAGTCTCTGGAAATGCCTTGGTTCAATAAAACACTAATAACACACATACTTAATAGTATGGGGTGACTGGGACTAGATGTCATAAATGCTAAACTTCAGGTTTTGAATCAAAAGTTCAGTTACATAAATGGTTGTTTTCTCCAGCATTAGTACTAATTAGTCATAGTGAGTAATCATAAATTATGACCTTTTTTGGAACTCCAATACCATCAAGCAAATACAATAAAAGTGGACTATATTATACACTACAAAAAAAGTCTATATACCTTTATAAAAATTTTAGATTCAACTGAGAGTTTGAACTAGGGCATTTAAAGGGATAGTTCATGATCCCCAAGTCATTCCAAAACCATTTTGACTTTCATTTTAATCAGTCTTCTGAAGATACATAATTACTTTATATTTAGCCTTTTATTCACATATAAACACTGATCAACACATATAGGCTATGTAGAGCTCATCAAATATGGTAAGTGGAACCTCAACCATACTTGAACTCTAAATGTTCTTGCATAAGCTCAAACATGCTTGCGTGACATGCGAGAACACACTTCATTACTTCTCACCTCAAACAATCACATTTACCTTTCATTTACTATATTTGATGTGCTCTATGTGAATTGATCAATGTTTATGTGTGAATAAATAAATTAAATGTGTTCATCATATAAAATGACATATGTTATACATCATATAAAATGACATACATCATATAAAATGTGTATCATCAAAAACCTGGTTTTAGAATCTTTTAACATCTCTTTATGAACTTTATGAAGAGTCGAAGTTTATGTGGAATCATTGAGATTTCACTGAGATTTCATGAAACTATTTTCATTTCTGTTTTGAAGATGAGGTTAAGTGTCATGAGCTTGGAATGACATACTGTAAGGGTTAGTAAATTATGACAATTATCATTACTCTGTGAACTAACCCTTTAAAAAAACTGCAGCAGTAGCTTAAATGCTGTTTTATGAATTGTTTTATTGAAAAAATAAATGTTTTGTTGAGAAGCTATTAGCACAAGCCTATAATACAATTTAACTTTACAAAATAACTTCAGTTCAGAGTCAATAAACAGCCCCATATAAAGTGATACCCTGTTATTATAATGTTAAATAACATGTTAATTCATATATATATATATATATATATATATATATATATACAGTATATATATATATATATATATATATATATATATATATATATATATATATATATATATATATATATATATATATATATATATATTTTTTTTTTTTTTTCCCCCTGGGCAAAAAAGTGCTGTCCAAATGGTTTTCTGCATTCAAGACTTTAAGGTTTGTGTCAAATTCAGAAATTCACTTGAAAATAAAATTACCCTGAATATATTCATAGGAGTAACAACACTCTAAAAATGCTGGGTTGTTTTAACCCAACTTTGGGTCAAATATGGACAAACCCAAAGTTGGGTTAAAAATGTAATTAAAAAAATGTAACCCAATGGCTGGGTTTGTCCATATTTGACCCAAAGTTGGATTAAAACAAGCCAGCAATTTTTAGAGTGAACTAATT
The DNA here is from genome assembly GCA_038021265.1 of Cyprinella venusta. Taxonomy (NCBI): domain Eukaryota; kingdom Metazoa; phylum Chordata; class Actinopteri; order Cypriniformes; family Leuciscidae; genus Cyprinella; species Cyprinella venusta. The sequence continues at coordinate 10,497,506 of CM075884.1, read as the reverse complement.
CCTGTTTCCACAATTCAAGACAAGTGTTTTATCATGCAGAAGATAGTCTCCAGCACCACTGTGTCACTAAAACTATTCGTGTTGTAAGGCAAAAGTCACTAGCATTCAATCGTGAGCACCTTTCGATACCAGACGACTGTCACACGGCGTCTATTTAAAGAGTCTGCTGCATTCAAGGGCAAACAAAAGACACACAGAAACGCAAACAAAGCCGCATGCTTCAAAACCTCAAAAGCCACATGACAAAAACAGGCTGGCAAAAGTGAGTGTGTTTAATGCGTGCTGGGTGCTCATCAGCGGTTTTGCCGAGCATTAATAATTTGTGCAGAGGTAATACTCAAGCTGTTGGAGCTGTAGTTGTGCATTTTTAATGGAAGTTTTACAGAAGTGGCGGCAGGCTTCACATATGCTGCAGACGGCATATGGGAACAAGAGATGATGCAGCACAGTTGGCCAGAGCGCCGCTTTCTTAGGCCGCAGACACTTAAAAACTAGCCTGAGAGGAAAGACACGCGCTCACGCACATAAACCTACTGCCGTTTTAGCACGAGTCCTAATGAATTCACACGCGTTTATGTCCAACGCCATCTTGTTTCCACATATGAGGCGGGTGTTGGCCCAATCGGAACTGAAGAAGTTATTGGTGCTGCATTAAAATCGGAGCTATTATCTGCCTAATTTGTAGTTACTCGGGAGCGGAAAACATCTGCTTAAGTAATGTTTGCTTTTAAAGGATCCCTAACTTTAATAGAAACATCACAAGAGGATCATAAAGTTGCCGCAAAATTGCAACTGATTAAACTGCACACTTTTCTGTTGCATGCTGACAAAGCTTATCTTCATTGAAACCTAAATCCCCTGTATTGATGGGTTTGTGCACAGAAATGTATTTGGATCTAATAGTGGAGCGGCTAAGTGCTTATGTTTGGCAGAATCGTTCAGTTTATGATACAAGCGTGAAAATTGGCATGAGCAGTCTCCATGGGTCACTTGACAATAAAATTGTCCGAGCCACTTGAAATTTCAAGATGGCGGCCATTTTTCAAGATGGCCGACACCTTAGTGGAGCAGTTAAATGATATTATTTGGTGATACAAGCATGAAAATTTGCATGAGCAGTCTCTGATGGTCACTGGACAATAAGCCACCCACCGCTACTTGAAATTTCATGATGGCGGCCATTTTTCAAGATGTCCGACGCAGTTAAGTGATATAGTGGTTTATTTGGTCATACAAGCATGAAAATTGGCATGAGCAGTCTCTGATGGTCACTAGACAATAAGCCACCCACAGCTACTTGAAATTTCAAGATGGCGGCCATTTTTCGAAGATGGCCGACACCTTAATTAAGTGATCAGTTAAGGCAGTTAAGAGATATAATGGTTTATTTGGTGATACAAGTGATGCATTGTAAAGTGGACAATTTTCTTGTCAAGTGACTCATGCCATTTTTCATGCTTGTATCATAAACTGAACGATTATATCACTTAGCCGCTCCACTAAAACCTCAATGTTGCAATACAAATTTGTAAAGAAAATTTGTAGAGAAATAATGAGAAGATGACTCCAATCCAGTGGCGAAGCTTCTATAATTTTATAGAAAAAAAAACAATGAATAAATGCAAGTTCCAATGGTCAATTGTAGGTGGTTTGCTATTTTTCCCTCTCCCAATAAGTGCATATCATTACGCGTGTGAAAATAAAACATTAAATATGATTTGTAAGTTTCTGTTAGTCCCGTCCACAATGTTATCTTTACGACGTAAGGTTGTAAAACTTGAAATAGTAAGATTTGCTCATTTGTGGAGTTGAATTTGAAATGGGTAAAGCCAATATCAATCAGTTGATACTGTAGCTTAAATTATTTCAAATATCCCACTTGTACTGCTGCAAGAATCCAAGTCTAGCGATGAATCCGGGCGATTCCTTTAACACGACAGAGAAAATTGATTATGATCAGTTCATCTCAGTTTTCAACCAGACGTTCTATTGTCTGAGACTAATATGGTAATGGAGGACATGGTAACATTATCTTAATGTTTATAATTCATCTAATGTTTATACTGACATAATTGATCATAGGAAATAGGAAGAGATATTGTACTGTGATTGTCATTCACTGTTAAAAAACATGTTTTTACATCACTTTATCTCAAAAAAATAATTTAAGAAATTTCAACTTTCTTTTATACAAAGATTCAACTTGATTTTTAAAGTCAGTTGACTTGGACAGCCAATTTGATCATATTTAGTTTGCAGCAGCGAAACTGCTTTTTAAGCAGAAGCAGAACTTAAGTTTTTGAGTTTAACAGTGCACATTTTTATAGGCTGTTGTTGTTTGCAGTTTTGAACTTGAAACTGCTGCGTTATATTTTTTTATAGGCAATTTGGTGTCCAGGTTTCATACTCTTTGCCCACCTTATTATATGAAGGCCCACCCCTTGAACAATTCAGACCTTGAACGCTCCAGTCATATCACTGTTCTAGAAAAATCTGTTTTATTTAAATTCAGCTGCAGACATTTTTTTTTTTGCGTTTGTAGACTGCTTACAATACACTTAAGAAATTGGGTAAGTATTCAAATATTTAGATTCAATAAAACTTGAGGAAAAAGTACATATTCCCCCAAAATAATAATAAAAAGTGTACACTGAAGTACAGTACCCCTGCTCATATCCCAGTGTCAAACACCTAAATTAGCTAGCTGTAAATGTAAATCAGATCGCTTTTGTGTTCTAGAGCTCTACTTCTAGATGATACATTAAATCCATTGAAAATGAGTTGGTTGGCAGTGCTGTCTGGGTGCTGGCGTGGCTGTCGCATGTGCCCTGGGGTGGACGGTACTGATGCTATCAGCGTCTTTCGTGTGTCAGCCTGCCCACCGCCACACCCATCACACACTCCAGATATGGCCTGACACTTCCCTCTGCTGAGCCAGCCACAAACACTATACACAACCCCCTCCTAAAATAATCAAAGTCATTCGGTGCGGAAGTCCACGTGAAATCAAGGATTACTTTCTTAATACTCTTATTGTGCAAAATAAATCATATTTACTAATAATAATACATTTATACGCTCTAAAAAAGCTGGGTTATTTGAACCTAATTTTGATATGGACAAACCTAAATGTTGGATTAAAATTGTAATTTAAAAATATTAACTGGTTTTGTCCATGTTTGACCCAGCACTTTGTAGAGTGTAAATTCTTTATTTTGAAATAAATAAATGCCTCAGTGTGTTGAATTTACTGTTGTTTTTTTTTTGTTTGTTTGTTTTTTGTTGAATGCTAACATTTAACATGGATTTACACTGTAAAAATGAAATATGCTTTATCTAATAAAAAAAAAATGTAAAACTTACAACAACAACAACAACAAACAAACAAAAAAAACGTACATTTAAGTCACCATTATGGTGATCGGTGTTTGTTTTAGGATTGTTTTAAAATTGTGGTTTTCTCCTTCAGTAAATCTGCTTGTTAACATCAGGTGTCTTCAGTGTTGGCGATAAAATATAAGTAGTTCTTAATCTTTGACGTCTGTCTGTTATTCAGATATTTTTGTTACATTTTTGGGTGTAAACTTTACTCATTTTAAATGGTTAACTTTTAAGGAATTAATTTGATTAATTATTACTCAATTCTAATTTGTTAAATTTAATTAATAATAATCGCTTGTAATCTGTTGCCACATTTTTATTGATTAGACAAAGTGTATTAATTTTTACAGTGTATGCAGGAATGAACGAACGAACACACAAATGAATTAAAACATACAGCAGTAAAATTGGTTTCAAACACAGCTTCCGTTAAATTCAGACTCCAAAAACAAAATCGAAGACTTTTGGGGCATTCTAATGGCTTTTCATCTAAATCACCGTTTGCAAGTGTTAATTTTACAAAGCTGGCATTTACAGAACTTATTGTATATCTAGATATGAGTTCGTATGATTTGTTATTGTTGAACGCTAGTATACAGAATTTGGTCTTCCAAACAAGGACAAAGTTTAGGAATTTTTGACAGCTTGTCAAGTGTTTTGTTGTTTAGTATCATCACTGATGTGTTTGCAGCTCTCCAGGGCCGCCCCTCAGACTGATAAATATGTGGCGTGTTCGTTGGTGCTCTCATCAGTCACAACACAGCTCAGGACGCCATTAACCGACCGCACTGCCTGCAAGCGAGCCGTTGACACGCATGAAGCATAAATCTGCTGTTTTTGACACGGAAGTTCTAAAATATTAATTTTGTTAGGATGATCCAGGTTGTTCTCGGGGGGGATGGGAGTTAATTCATGTGCTTGCAGTTGTTACCAAGCAGAATCAGTGGTATATTTAATTAGACAGCAATCTGGACGGCAGTCTGCGCCCTGCTGTTCCACTGCATTTAATAACGTGTGAAGCCATGGGCGGAGGTTAGAGAATATATCCTGCTATAGATTCCAAGATTAACCAAAGGAAGAAAGAATTAGCACCTAGTCCAGGTGTGAGGGATACATCCATGAACGATATGCTTTGGTTGCCTGTGGTGAAGGTGACAATACCCCGTTCTTTAGCTCTTTAGCACAGTTCCAAAACCTAGTGTGCATCAGATTTTTTAAGGATCGTTAGGCACACTTGGACAATCAGACTTTTTTACACAAGATACACTGTAAAAATGTTTGTTTTTTTTTCAAACATTATTGGTGTACATTTTACAAGAAAATAACATTTTGGTTATTCTAATTCAAAATTTAATGTGTAATTGTTTGTGAAATTTTGCAGAAGTTCACAAGTGAAAATTGTTTCCACAATTCCATTTTTTTTTTCCCAGTGTAGACAGCACCAGTATGCTGCCAGTTTGGATTGTTTTGGCTAAAACCAGAGGAAGAATTATATGTATCCTTCAAAGGTAAGGCAATATCATAACAACATTTTTTTTTTCTTTTTTGTGTTGTTTGCATTGAAACATGCTAATGTCAGGCTCAATTGTGACTGATCAATTCTTGGGTGACCGCCAGGTGAGCAGCACCATTTGTGTGTTCTGCATATTCGTTCTGAGACAGTCACATAGTCAAAAAAGAACATTTTGTCATCATTTACTCCCACTCATATCTTTCCAAGCCCTTAAAGGGGGGTTGACTGCGATTTCACTTTTTTCATTTTAAATAGTGTGTAATGTTGCTGATGGTGCATTAACAGTATCTGCAAAGTTGCAGCGCTGAAAGTTCAATGTAAGCAGAGATATCGTCTTTTAAAAACCAGGAAGTGTAAACGCCTACAAAAACGACTCGATTGGGACTACAACGGGTTATGGTACGTCACTAACCCGCACATTTGCATCAACCACTCCCTTCGGAATATGCAGGAAATGGCATGTGCATATTTCTGCAGCACGTCGAGTGAGTTGTGTTCACCCAGCTGTCAGGTCTTCTGTGTTCGAGCTTCCCACGGATGTTGCTTTGTCAACAATGGACACAATTTATGTTTGATTATATTCCTGAAAGTGATGATCGTAATCTAGCTCTCGGTGCTGCGCATTTTACGGAAGACAGCTTCCAGAATCTCCACGAGTTCAACACCATTTTCAACAAGAAACTGTTAATAAAACCATGAAGCAGATCCAAGTTTAAAACCAGAGGCAGCAGTTGTTGGCCCACAACCTGTAAGGAGGCTAATTCTTAATCATTTTCAATGTATTTGCATGTATAATTCCAGACGTAACGTAAGCCTTTATTTATTTTTTTTCAAATGCCAGCGCTGGCTTTATAGCCACAAGGCTACTAGTTATGCTAGTATTTTGTGTCTACGACAAACGCGTACAAACATTATGGACCTGAATTTTGTAACGTTACTAATATTGTAAACATATTTTTCATGTGTATATGCATGACGTTATTTTCGATTTGATCAAGAACGTAAACTTGCCAACGCTGTTTGAGTATGACATTAGTAGCCAGTCAGTTGCTATCGTTGCCAGTCAGATGCTATTGTGTAAAACAAACGTGTATATGGTTAAAAAATGTGGCAAATTATCATTCAGAAACGTTTAGTAAGAACTGTGTGTGGTGAGGTTCTGCTTGACTTTCTTCATCGCGGCTTTAGTTTCTCGGTCTGATTCTGCCTCACTGATACTGCAGTCTCGACATCATTATTTACGTGTATCCACCGTCTATGGTATCCACCTTTGGAATGCCCGTTTCGCCCGTAAAGGTTATGGGCGTTAACCTTCCGAACAACGTGAGCGACAGTTTAGCCAATCACAACACACCCGCCCAAACGAACCAATCTGAGACCACTACGTATTTCTGAGGGAGTGGTTTCATAGAATCAGGAAGTGAACCGCTCGTTCAGGGGACAGAGGAGAGCGCGGCTTACAATAAAGGTGAAGTTTATGAAAAATAAGACTTTTTAAAAAAGAAAAACCATGAATACACGTTATATTGCACCCCATAAACACAATCATGCAAAGAAAAAAAGCAGTCAAACCCCCCCCCACCCCCCCCCCCCCCCCCCCCCCCCTTTAATATTTTTGTTCATCTTTGGAACACAAATGAAGTTATCTTAAATAATATTTTTTCTGTCCCTCCATTGACTGCAACGCAACTACCACTTTGCCTGCTTAAAAAAGTTCATAAAGAGATTGTAAAACTAATTCATTTGAATTGAGTGGTTTATCAATATTCAATATTTGAAGAGACACAATCATTTTATTCCAGAACAGATTAGGCATTTATTACATATAAACCTTCATCAACTCACACATCAGTTATGGTAAACGGAAGCTCAAGCATCCTAGCTTGACGTGCAAGAACCAATGAGGTTCGTTCTCGTGTGTTACACACGTTTGAGCTCCCGCGAGAGTTTGTTCTTGCGCATCAAGCATGTACTGTTGAGCTTTTATTGATCAATGTTTATATGATAATAAAAACCTAAATTAAATCTGTTCATCAAAAATTGTATCTCTTCAGCAAATTTTATTTAAACTGCTCAATACATATAAATTAGTTTTACAATCTCTTTATGAACTTTTTGAAGCGGCAAAGTGGTAGTTGCATAGCTGTCATTGGAGGGACAGAAATAGCTCAAATTTTATTAAAAACATTTTCATTTGTGTTTCGAAGATGAACGAAAGTCTTACGGGTTTAGAACAATATGAGGGTAAATTATGACAATTTAAATATTTGGGTGAACTAACACTCAAAGTTCACTTCAGGATTCTGCCATAGAAGATGCCCACCTCTATAATGGCTCCGTCAGGTTGCCTCAGGAAGTGTCTGTAATGTTGCCGCAGGCCACTTAAGTGCAGTGTGTAGATGGATAGATGGGTGCTTGTCTCGCATCCTGTACTGGGCATGCCTACAGGCGGTGCCAATCCCACCACAGGCTCCTCCTCCGTCCAGATGTAGTCATACACTGCCACCTAATGAGACACATACACCCACAGACATACACACACCTTATTAGAGATGACTCAAATCAAGTATTAACACAATTTGTTGAGTTACTGCTTTTAAAATTGAGCACATGCTCTACAGAAAGTGCTGTGTAGATGAATGACTGGAGCCCAAAACAACACTGGACCCTATTGACTGTCAATGTGATTTGTCTTCAATATAAGACAGAATGCTACTATTTCTTCAATGAGAAGTTTATGTCATGTCTTAGATGCAATTTCAACTTAACCAACATTACCAACCAACATTATTTTGTAATTTATAAACTACCCCAAGGTGCCAAAAATATTAAACAGGACATTTTAGGATTTCTTTGTGGAATTATCAAAGATTTTTTTTTCACCCGCTCACCCAAGACATGAGGATTTCAAAATATGTTTTAATTTCAAAAATTTTAAAATGTGGATTAATTGGAACTAAAGAGAGAGAGAGAGAGAGAGAGAGAGAGAGAGAGAGAGAGAGAGAGAGAGAGAGAGAGAGAGAGAGAGAGAGAGAGAGAGAGAGAGAGAGAGAGAGAGAGAGAGAGAGAGGTGACTGTAAATGAATGATAATCGCGAGAGATAACCATATAAAAAAATTGTCAAAATATCTAATTGGTGTGTTAGGCCTTGCAGTTTAAATGCAGCCTATCTGTCATTATTAAAAAAAAAAAAACAAACAAAAAAAAAAAACGTTCTTCGTTTATTTATATGTTCTTTATTGTTTACCATTTAATTGCTAATGCCATTAATACACTTGTATTGGCATATGCTTTGCTGTGGTATCAAAATTTGGTATATTGATATTTTACTGGACAATGCTAACGCAAAGAAAGCAAAAAAAAAAAATAGACTACGACTTCCCATGCATGTAGCTGCACGTGTTTGTGTGTGTGTTCTGAGTACAGACCAAGGGTGTATCTGAGTACAACTGCATGCTTGCACGAATGCTTACCCTGACGCAATTACCTGCCCTACCTGCGGCCACAGTTCAGTGCTCACTGAGATGAATGCAAACCCGGATAGTTGACAGTAATGGTCTGTAATTTACAGCTGTGCTTGTGAGGTGATGAGCTCTGGCTGAGAGATGCAGGAATGCAGCGTGTCAGGTTTCTGAATGACTCACTCAGCCTCTGACCCTGACACGACACTAACCAACAACAGTCGATAATAACCTGCTTCAGCCTAATCCTCAAACGAGGGAAAGGAAAAACAAAGAAACTACTGGCCCGTATCACTCATTAATGCTGGTGTTAAAGGCCATGCTTGGAAAAGCATGCTATTTATACTATTTTTGCACAGTATGCAAATTGTCTTTGTGTGGAATACTTTGAAGACCTACTACACAACTAGAGCGCTCAAGTTGACCTTGCTTTCCCAGTAACATGAATGACACCGGAAATTATATCGAATGAAACCGGAAATGATATCAACCACAACCTCATAGTGGATCCTGTTTACTTTGAAAAAAAAAAATATATATATATATATATATATATATATATATATATATATATAAACAACTGATCAAAACATGTTATGACTCTGAAATTACTTTTCTTGTTTACTGATATAATGGATCCCTCTTATTTCCCGTTCAACCTGTCATTCCCATTCAACCTGTCCTAGCATGGATAGGAACTAAAGACAATACAACCTACCCTCGCAGCCATGTTTTTATGTCAAACATTAAAAAAGCAATTTATCCTGAAATAAGGTCCATAGCAGAAGTGTCCAATCGTGCTCAATCCTGTGAGTGATTCCTATGTGTCAATAAGTTGAGAATCAGACCAGTTATAAACCTAAATATCCTCAATCCAATTGAATTACTTGAAAAGTGTACTGTCCAAGTAGTAATGGAAGATATCTGGTGTCAGAATGATGACAGTAGCACACACAGAAATAGTAGCTTTTCCGTCTTCTGACACGTTTAGTAACACAGTCTCATCCCAAGAAGTCATATAACTGACGTCTTGGGACGTCTTTTGACCATACGTCAACATTCGCCGTTTTAGGGTACCCTTAAACGTCAGTTACATGACGATCCTGGGACGTCATACAACTGATGCTTTACCTTTAACGTCAGTTAGGTGACAGGGTAGGTTTAGGTCTGGGGTAGGGTTAGGATCCGATAACGTCATCTAACCGACGTTAAAGGGTACCCTAAAACGGCGGATGTTGACGTATGGTCAAAAGACGTCAGTTATATGACGTCTTGGGATGAGACAGCGCTGCGTTTAGCAATCACACAACACACCCAGAGTCCAGCCAGGGTGATGCCCCGTGGCGAAGTCGAGGGAGGGATGAGCCATGGTGACGATAGATTGAGATGGTGCAGATGAAAAGGGAGCCCAGAGCGCAGACAGAGAGCAGATGGACCCGAACAACACAGTAGGCTTCGGAGGCCGTGACAGAGCCGTAGCGATGACCCCCCAAAGTGGAACCAGGGTACCGGAGGCCTGAGGGCAGAGGTGGAGCGACTGAGGGCCGAGGTGGAGCCTGAGAGAAACCAGAGCTACACAGAGCCATAGGGGTGAAGAGATGGACCACAGTGGACGGCTCACAAGTTACGATTAGCATTAGCCTGCTTTATAAATTTGCTTTGATGTCAGGCACTCTGGCTTTCCTGCAAACTTGTGAACTACGGTGTCTAGTGTCTCTATTTAACGTTCAGTGTAATAGAATAACACTTTCCACAAGATTCTCAGTCACTGAATGGGGGAAAACCTGTTTGATGTTCTAAATGGAATGGAAGAGCGGTGTTTTGTCCAGCGACTATGCCGTCTCACAGTCACCCAGTCGTCCTGCTGCACGGGCCCTACAACTTGAACTGAACAATATTATACGGGGTTCGCTAGGCTAGTCGCATCCAAAGCAGTATGTAAAGCCCTTGCATTCTTACTACTCTCGATTAAAGTTTGGATACGTGCCTCTAATTCTGAAATCTTTTCAGTCAGCCTGACTATCTCCCTGCATTAATCACAAGTGAAACCCTCACCCCTGACAGAGAATGCTATGCTATAGTACATGTGGCAGGCAATGCAAATGCCAATAACAGGATAAGATGACATGGCTCACGTGTTTGTTAACTGATCCGACTTACCACAGTTGTTTGATGGACTCGTAAAAGGCGCGAGCGTGGGAGGAAAATAAAATGTCAAGCACGAATGGCAGGTTAACAGGCTAGCGAGATGCTAACGCGTTGTGCTAACGATTGAGATTAAAGCTAGCGATGTCAGATTAATGTGACAGACAATATTAGATAATATTAGATATACTGTGATGATTAAGTTATATTAAGCAATATAAACAACAAAGAAAGATAGAGAATAGAGATTAAAAACAATACAGAGCAACAACCACAACTCAGGCAGACAGGAAACTGCTGCTTAACAGTGAAAACAGCAACAGACACAAACAGACCAAAACATACAAAATAACAACATAAAATTTAAAACACAAGATGAAAAAATCAGATGTTGTGATTAAATCAGATCTTAAGTGTCTCAGCAGGTCTTATGTCATGAGGGATGGCTCTGATCTGTGTGTACGGGTCCCTTGTGTGTGTTGTACCTGTAATGCACTGCCCTGCTCTATTAGAGGAACACAGGAGACAAGCAGAGCGTGTAACATGCTATATAGGTCATGGATCTCAGACGCATTGGTGTGTGAAGATCACAGCGCCTCTCACCCAACTGGGCCAGCTTCACACTAGTGTCAGCACTGCTACACACACCCCCCTCTGACCTCAAACACACACACACACACGCACACACACACACTATACATATACTCATCATTTCTCAAACATATGTGTGAATGCGCTGTCACAGCACATTATGTGAGACTCACCATTCTTTTCAGGTCTAACAAAAATATGACAATGGTGTTTTGGTGTACTTTGGAGTGTCATGTAAATACTTTGGTACATGGATATAATTCAGAATATATCAAAGTGCCAAAGTGCAAAAAAAAAAAAAAAACATGGATAACCCTTGTATAACCCTGATATTTGTATATATTTCTATATATTATACAAAGAGATATTTTATATTATAGAAAGAGAAAAGTCATAATTAAGTGCTGCAGGGACGATGTATTTTTGTAAGCCAACAATTTTTTTTTTTTTCATGAAGACCGAGAGGGTTGTCTGAAGTGAAAATCATGTGACCGTGGTGTAGCAAGTTCATAACCAACATTTATAATTTAATACTGGCAATTGTGTTTGAACCATGTATCCCAAGACTGGTTGGCCACTGAAGCTGAGCCTGGTCAGGAGACCTTCGGGAAAACTAGGTTGCTGCTGGAAGAGGTGTTAGTGACACCAGTAGGGGGTGCTCACCCTGTGATCTGTGTGGGTCCCAATGGCCCAGCATATAGTGACAGGGACAATACTGTCAAAAAGCAACAACTTGACTCTCTGTGGTCATTAAAAAATAAAAATAAAAAAATAAAAATATTGCCCATTGGCCTCCGTCCATCATGGCCTCCTAATCATCCCCATATACTGATTGGCTTCATCACTGTCTCCTCTCCACCAATACGCTGGTGTGTGGTGGGCACTCTGGCACACTATGGCTGCCATAGCATCATCTATAGGTATTTGCTGTATATTGGTGTTGGTTGTTGGTGAAAAGCGCTATATGAAATGTATTGAATTTTTGTATTTAAAGGTTATGTTCATTTTTGGAGAATATCATGACTAAAAACGTGTAAATATTCTAAACTTGTGTTGGTCACAAAGATTATTTGTGATTAACAATACAAAAGCCAATAAAAAAAATCTGTAAAAAAAGGATCGAGGGAAAAAAAGATTATATCTTATGCACACTTTTCTTAAAACAAGGGAACAACTTAGTAAAAAATGCTGACATATTAGTAAGTCATGGGAAAGGATTGTTAATTTGTGGCCAAAATATAATTTATAATTTTTTTTTTTCCTGCGTGTCATATGCGGGGCTCTGTAAAGGAATCAGGGGACGCTAACTTCAAGGTTATGAAACAAAAATACATCATCATTACAACACTATATAGTGGACATTTTTCTGGCTCTTAAAAGCAAAATGAACACTCAGTCCAGCAGGTCTGGATGACCAATAAAACAAATGCTGAGAAGAAAACAGGACTTCATCCTCTGAGACCACAAACAATTTGAGGGGTGCTTGGAAGAAGTCAACAGGCTCAGACAGGCCTGATTTCAGATTACCACATGACTCACTTTCTCTCCCTTTTCCCTCTTTTAGCAGGAAGTTTTTCAGGCCACAGCCGAGTTTATAAACTCAAGGTGACCCTTTAATTTGCTCAGTAATTACGACTCCTCTGAAAAAACATAGGTCTCGTCAGGCAGGGTCAGAGCGAAGGAGAACTTTAATTTCGCTGTGTACCCACGTCTTGATTTTCGAACTACTTAAGACTGTTGGCTAAACACAGGTCGGAAATTGAGAGTCATTACCGCACGTAATTAGACACCTCTTAAATACAGAGTGCCTGGAGAGACGGTCTGCAGCGAGCATTGTCACAGGACACATCAAACGTCATCGGAAAGACATCAGCGAGCAAATTGCAAACACTCAGATTCTGTTCTCTGAACCATTCTTGTGTGGTCTGGACAGATACTGAAGGCTCTGTTGTTTGGCGCTTCATATTACGTGACATTTCAAGCGCTCCTTTGTCGCTTTAGCAACATCTCGTCTTGGTTGTTTGCACCGAGTGCGGTTAATCTGCATGTGTAATTCCACTGTCAGAAATCACAAAGTCTGTATTCTGAGCGTTTCATGCACTGCATCATGGTTATTCCTTTGAACCTTTTCTTAAAATACTTGGCGGGCGATTTTCTCCAGCGCCGTCTTCGCGCTGGCAGTAAGTGCTTGACTCACACTCAATGCCTGGCTGTTCTCAGGGAACCCATCTGTGGGTTAAGCAGATAGCATTCAAGTGAGCTAACCTAATTCTAACCAATCAAGCTTCGATTTATTGTGGACGTCTGTATTCAGAAATCTGATAGAGTCCATATCAGTCTCTTTATTTGAATCTGGAGAGACAGCCATTGCTTCTTTGAGGACTATAAACATCAAACCATGTCTCCCAGCCGCAACATAAATTCAGATTTTGCAGGCGTTACGGCAAACGGACAGACAGGCCGGGGTCCGGGAAGTGAAAATACGGGCTGGAGCTCCATTCCTCTCCAAATGAGCCTGTGCCTGTGCCCAAGCAAATGAGATTACACATCTCCATATTTGTAAAAATGGATATTCGAAATTTAATAAGTGCATTATTTAAGTGCGGGTGCATCCTCGCGACAACCCTAATATGCTAGCCAGTGTGTACGAAAGCTGCTGTTTAATGGAGTAATAACTACAGTGCCAATTCAGAGTCAGATGAGGCTGCTTTTTAAATACTGACATAAAGAGCCAAATGTATTCAGTAAATTCAAATGGACCCATTTGTTCTCGTGTAAAACAAAATGCAACTAAGACTGTACAAACTACGTATCTAAATGGTGAACAAACAGTCTAACAACAAAATAAAGTCAAACAGATGAAACCCACTGCTTACAATCATTTTAATATGTAAATATGTAATATGTAATACGTTAATATGTAACATGATTGTTACATCCACTCCCCCCCATACTATATATATATATATATATATATATATATATATATATAGTACCTTTTTTTCTGAAAGTGTGGGGCTAACGTTCTGCCCTAGTGTTTAAAATTCACTGTGACAAGCCCAGTAAAAAAAAAAAAAGGGAATTAGGAAAAAAAAAATCAATAAACAGTCTGATCCAATTAAAATGTCATATTTTAACCAATATTACTGTGTACTCTGTACTTTTTTTAAGCTCATTATATATATCACTGTTAGCTGACCAACACGTTGACGAAGTCAAATTCAGAAGTGCTCTTTGTGTAGCATGTAAAGTTGCTAAGTATGTACTAAAAAGCACTTAAATTAGGCACATTCTATTGTGTATTCTATTCTATTTTTTATTTATTTATTTTTTTTTTCCACTGAGATTCAGCATTAGACGGTAAGGCTTACTTTGTTTTGGATCAATCTCCTTCCATTGTGCAGTGCATTGGGGTGACACAATCAACCCAATCTCACGGCAGTTTGTTTTAATTTTACGAGGTGGCTAAGTCGTATAAATTCATAAGATTTCACTCATAAGAATTCGTACGATTTTTGCAAAATCAAGCATATTTTCTGAGTTGCCAAATTTGTATGAATTTGTATGAATGACCTACACCTGACCCTGCCCCTTAACCCACCCATCCCACGGGTTTTGACAAATCCTACGAATTCTTACAAGTGAGGTCGTATAAATTTGTACAAATTAGCCACATATAATAGAGCGCAGGCACGTGATGCATATAATTTTAAAGTAATAGTTCCCCCCAAAATACAAATTCTGTCATAATTTACTTACCCTCAAGTTGTTCCAAACCTGTATAAATTTATTTCTTCTGCTGAGCACAAAATAAGCTATTTTGATGGGCCCAACACCTACAGAAATTCTTCAAAATGTCATATTTTATGTTAAGGAGAAGAAAGAAATTCATAAAGGTGATGTTAAATGATGACAGAATTGTAATTTTGGGGTGAAATATCCCTATATATTTCAATCTGTTTAACGTTTTCAGGTCCAACTTTAATGACCACAGACAGTAAAGTGGTGGGGGAGTAACTAACTACAAACTAAAACTAGTTTTTCTTTCCAAATTTTATAAATTACAAAAATCTATACTTAGAAATATTATAAAACAAATAAAACACCACATATATTTATAATTTTCCAATTTTAGTGCAATCAGTAGGATTTTATGTTGATTTGTAAATTTGTCCATAGTCGTGCAATGGGTATTCTGGATGTATAAGGGTTAAGGTGGGTGAGGAGGGGGGCGGTGGGTGGATGTCAACTTAAAAGTTTACATAAGTAGTCAACAAAGACATAAATTAACTGAGACAAACCTTTGTTAAAAAAAAAAAAAAAATCATATTGTGGAGGTTTAAATTACTGAGGTCAAATTGACCCCAGTGGGTAAAATATGTCATCAGATTTGAGGGTAGTAGGAGAGTTAAGCTGCATTTTCTATAACTTGGTCGGTAGTGCTTTATTTTACATTCCTGATGTGCATGTGCATACAGTATACTTATTATAGCAATTACAATAACTGTGTTGTAACTAGGTACTAACCTATCCCTAAACCTATCCTTAACCCATGTAGTTACCTTATTACCAGTACTTTTTGGTTAAAGGAGAACTCCGGCGAACAATGAACCTTTGGTCTAATAAAACATTGGTGCCTCGTCAATCGTTCTCTGAGGTTTGTTTTCATGATAATCGAATGTAAAGAGTTTTATCTCTCAAAACTGTTTAGCGTATAATGCTAGTACTGGGGGCATTGACCAACTAAAATGAAATCGCTAGTTTAAACCACTAACAAGGCTCAAAATAGCCCCGCGCTAACGCAGTAACATAACAAGGCTCCATACATGCAAAACGAAGCATTGACAACTTTTGTAAGTGTACAGACCGTTTAATAAGAACATAAGTTATAAAGACCGTTTACTTCCGTTTACTTCGTGTAGACATACACAAGCCATCTTAGGAAATAGTCTCGATAAGTCGATCCCCGAACGCCATTCATACAGTTCAGAAGTTCGTTGAACTTCATACAGTTCAGCTCACTCAGCACGACGTTCGGGGATCGACTTATCGAGACTATTTCCTAAGATGGCTTCTGAATGTATACACGAAGTAAACGGTCTTTATAACTTATGTTCTTATTAAACGGTCTGTACACTTACAAAAGTTGTCAATGCTTCGTTTTGCATGTATGGAGTCTTGTTATCTTACTGTGTTAGCGCGGGGCTATTTTGAGCCTTGTTAGTGGTTTAAACTAGCGATTTCATTTTAGTTGGTCAATGCCCCCAGTACTAGCATTATACGCTAAACAGTTTTGAGAGATAAAACTCTTTACATTCGATTATCATGAAAACAAACCTCAGAGAACGATTGACGAGGCACCAATGTTTTATTAGACCAAAGGTTCATTGTTCGCCGGAGTTCTCCTTTAACTAAGGACAATGTAAGTAGGCCTACACATAAAGTGTAACCACTTTTTCTGTTTGAATGTAAAGCCCCCTCCAAATCTTATTGATACTATATATATATATATATATATATATATATATATATATATATATATATATATATATATATATATAAATGCTCTGAAAATATATATATAAAGATATGTGTTTACTGAAGATCATTTTCATTAGCAGCTAGAATCAAGTGCTAGAATCTGTTGCTCACAGATTCTTCAAACATTTAGCTTGACTGTGGTTGAATTTCTTCCAATTAAAATCGGCTTGTAGCTTGGTAAACTCACAGGTTCCCTGACACAGATTTTAAGATTCCTTAACCACGAGCACCTGTTTTCCTCTTGTGTTATCAAGACAAACCAGCGCTGACCTTCCTCTCGTGCTATACCCATGAGAGCGGTTTATATATAGTGCCGTTCCACCACTGGAATCTGCAGCTTTTCAGTTCTGTCCCACTTGGCTTTAATTTACAGTGGGAAAATAATTAGAATCTCACTTTTGCGAAGAGTGGAGTGAAAATGTAAACAATGCTTCCCTGCGGGCGAGTGCTTCATCAAGTTGACAGGTGGATTTGAATGAGCCTGTGCGTGCGTGTGTGTGTGGCGGACAGCCTGGGTTATTTATGTGGCAGTTGCACATGGCAGGCATGGTACAGTATGATGTGATGGGCAGATTACAGCAGAGGATCATGGGAGAAAGCAAGGCAGAGCTGTAGCTGGGGTTTGAACTTTAGGGTGAATGTGGGGCCAGCGAAGGCAATCAGGGGACATGATACTGATATACAGGGATAAGCTGCAAGACATACCAAGACATTTTGGACAATTTCATGCTCCCAACTTTGTGGGAACTTCAAAATTTGAAACTTCAAATTTGCACAAAATCTACTTGCACAAAAAGTGCAGGTATAACTCAAAGAGAAAGCAATACTACCATGCATTGCAGAGCTCGGTGCAATAAATAAATAAATGCAACGCCAAGGTTATGGGTTCGATTCCCAAGGAAAGCAAGAACTGATAAGAATGTAAATGTGTACCTTGAAATGCAATGTAAGTCGCCTTGGATTAAAGTGTCATCCAAATCGCATAAATGTAAATAAATAATGGTGTTGAAGTCAAGAGAAATGGCATTCAGTACTGGACAGTGGCAGATAAAGTCAAGAGAAAAGCCACTCAGTACTGAACAATGGCAGATAGTCAACAGAAATGTCACTCAGCACTGAATATTTTGCTAAAATTGTAATAAACTAGTTATATGTATTAGATAAAAAAAAAAACATTTTCACATAATATTTGTATGTGGCGTTAATGTTATGTCATCATGTGCTAACTTGTGAATTTCAGTTATTACAAGACGTAAAAATTATATAAATACTGTTCGTTTTCTCACACAAACCGCTCGTTTCGTGTCTTAGGCCATCAATGTGTACTTACATTTACGTGTTATTAAATCATGTTTAATTTGGACTTCTCTGTGCATGCTCTTTGAGGAAGACCCCATAGACCTCCATTATACTGACAGACAAGAACGGTTTGACCTAAAAATATCAAAATTGAAAATACGGTGGAAGCAAAGACACCTACATCTTGGATGCCCTTGAGGTACGCTAAAACATATCAAAAATTAATTTCGAAGTGAATTATCCCTTTAACAAAAGTACACTGATTAACAGCCTTGTTGCTTACATCTTTAAAAGAATTAATTCCCCTAGGTAACACTTTATTTTGATGGTCCCCTTTAGATGTTGCACCAATACGTCAACTAACTCTCATTATAGTACTAGTAGGTTGTCTGCTTAATATCTGCCATTTTATGTTCCCCAACAGACATTCTACTGATAATAAGTAACTATAAATGCATGTCAACTTATTTTACCAACCTTTAACCCCTTATTCAGTAACACCCTACACTAATACTCAATACTCTACTAAGAGTTAGTTTTTAGATTATTTTAGACATTTTATTATTAGGGCCCAAGCCCTGAAAGGGCGAAGGCCCTATTGTTTTCCTTAGGATTATTTTTTTTTTTTTTTTTTTTTTTTTTTTTTTTTTTTTTTTTCTAACGACTATCCGGGCACTTTTGGGGTCCTTAACATGCTCAAAAACTCTTGAAACTTTGCACACGGGTCAGAACCCGCGGCCATCAGAGCCGGGCTGAAGCTGGTACACGGGCGCGGCAGGGCGGCTCGTCAGCGCCCCCTGGAACAGGGTCTGAACACTTTGTCCATAAATCAAACACGCTTGCATGTAATAATATGAAACTCGGTACACATGTCGATCTCATCGTTTCATATATACATCACGCTTTTACTTTTTACCCCAGCCCAACAGGAAGTCAGATATTTACGGTTGTTTTTAAAACGCGTGCAATGGAATTTAATGTACTCGTCCTAGAGCATTCATCCGCATGGAACGAAACTCGGTCAGCCTGAAGTCAAGACATAGAGGATCAAAAATTGCGAGGGGATTTTTGATATCTCGAACGGTTTGGCTGTGGCGAGGAAACAAAATTATGGTGAGAAACGTGAAACAGGAAGTGTGTCCTAACTTCAGCATACATCAACCGATCTTGATGAAACTTCAGGAGTGTGTTCGCTGTAAGAGGACGATCACTAGGATGTGACTATTGTGTGTCAAAGTTATAGCGCCACCAACTGGCAGCAGGAAGTGTGTCACTTTCAAAATGCTTTGAAATCACCCTCTTATTTTAACCCGATTTGCTTCAAACTTCATCTGTATAATGTAAACATACGGCAGATGTAGACCTGTGAATGGATTATTGATGTCTTTGAAACTGTTGCCGTGGCGACGCATCAAACTTTACCATTCTTTTAGGATGCTTTTGAGACCCTTAGCATGCTTCAAATTGCATGAAACTCCTCAGACACATCACATTTATTAGCCAGTAGACATGTGCAAAGTTTCAGAAACGGGCGTGGTGAGGGCTCAGTAGCGCCACCTTTTGACAAAAGTTGGGTTGTTAGTTTTATCTACAGTTACAAAAATCGGTATGTATATTGTACTCCTCGAGCTGGACAACTTTCTAATTGACACTCATTACCTAGGACCCACAGAAAGTAAGATATGTTTGTTTGAATCTGGTCATGCTCCCTTTGAACCTACATCTCTGTCTGTGTGTGTGTTAGTAGGGGAGGGGCTTAACCATTTCACTGCTGTGTTTTTTTTCTGCTGTGTAATTTCTTAATACATTTCTTAAGCCTGGTATGTTTTAAATAAGTTTTTATTTTAATTTTTATAAGTGAAGGCATAATATAACCCGTTAAATTGTAGTGCATTGACAATAGTTTTATATAATTAGTTTATTAATTAAATTAACTTGGTCCATAAACTTGATCTGAAAATTGGGTCCATAAATCAAACACACTTGCATATAATAATATTAAACTCGGTACACTTATAGATCTCATTAGCCCAAACAACTTTAAGCCAGCCCAACAGGATGTCGGTTGTTTCGGTCTGTACTGTATGTGAATGTTTTGCAAAACCAGCCTTTACATTTTTATTTCCCCCCTCTTAAGTAATTTTTAATTATTCCCACACCAAACTTCTTCAAAATTATGAAAATATATTAAAGATACTAAATCAGGCATATGTACTGGCCATCGGGACTACCGGGAGATTCCCGGTGGGCCGCGGTCTGGTTTGGCCGGCGGCCCGGCGCGTTATGTATTTTGTTTTTAAATCATTATTAATTGTAAATATATTCTATCGTAAGTATTTGTTAAATCATCCAATTCCGGACTTATGCGTCTCTCTCATGAAGCCGCATGAAGCGGACGCGAGCTGAGAGACTGACAGGTCTGACTGTCTGACACTGGCCAATCGGAATCAAGAGCGGAGAAGCGGCCGCTCCCATAGGCAGTATAGTATCTCCCCGCCCTGTGGAGGCTTTCCGCCGTTCTCGTGAAGTTTCTCGCCGGTCTAGTCTCTGAGACCCCTACACCTGGTATTAAAATGCGATCTGTATCCAGATAAGTTATCCGGATAATAAAAAAAGAAATGTTAATGCAAGGTATTACGTTGTGATCGGATTGTGATCGATATGCCTGACCATCTGGAGGTAGTCTGGCTCGCATTGTGTTCGGATCTTTACGTGTAAACGCAATCTGGTTGTTGATATCACACATGTATATTTTACTCCTCCCAAAAATGCTAAAACATAAACGAGTGAGAGCGTTTACAGGCTATGTTATAGTCAGAAATGACGGCGCTGCGACACGCATCACCGCCGCAGATGAGCAGCAGCTGAGCGTCAAACTAACTGCAAACATCGCAAATAAAAGTGAAAGTAAGTCATAGACGCTTAATCATCTACACATTCATCTTCAAGTAAAGAAAGAAATGATCTCTTGACTCTTACCAGGGCTGTTGCCACTCTCTCTTATTGATATCTATTGATGAAATTAGCTGATGATCAATAAAATGCATGCTAATATCTGTAATAAACAACCGACAAAATTACTGTATGATGGTGTAAATAAAGAATCAGTCCAGCATCGCCATGTCAGTGTGTATTGATTCATCATTCCCAGCAAGCAATTTTACGTCCAAAAGACGTCTAATAGCCGTCAAAACATAGCCCAGACGTCTAGGCTAAATCAAGGCTAAATTTGGGCTGTCAGTGAAAATCTAATAGACGTCTAACCATAGCCCAAGAATAGACATCTAACCATAGCCCAAGAACAGACTATGGTCAACAATTAGACGGCTATTGAACGACTACATTTATACGTCTAATAGGCAGTGCATATGGGTCTAGGCTAAAACAAGGCTAAATTTGGGCTGTCAGTGAAAATCTAATAGACGTCTAAGCCCAAGAATAGACTATCAATTAGACAACTATTAAACGACTACATATACATGCAATAGACAACAAAATGGTTAAAAGATTCTTTTCACTCAAATATAACAGGTTCACATAAATAACAAGCCATTCCAAAAAAAATATATATATATATAAAAGGCTTTATTTAGCAAAAGAACAACATTACGTAACTTCAAAACATAAAAATTACCACACCAATATTAAAATTAAAAATATAAAATTATTTTAACATGAACAACTTAAGATAGGCTAATAAAATAGAAAACTCTGTTGCTGCTGGGAAGTTGGTCATCACAGCATCTGCCAAATAAGAATAAAATAATTAGCACAAGAAAAGCATTGTTGAAAGTACATGTACGTTTTGTGTGTGTGTGTGTGTGTGTGTGTGTGTGTGTGTGTGTGTGTGTGTGTGTGTGTGTGTTCTTGTGTTCTGTTTAGGTTTTAATGCACATCGGAGCTATTTGCATTATTGATATACTGGCGGAGACTTTTTAGATTTGCTTATTTTATATAGCCAATCATTTGTATTTTTATGCTGTATTATAAAATTAATTTGAAAGTTTCAAACTTGAATTAATGAAGGCATTTTGAATGAAACTTCATCTTACTTTGCTTGTACAATAACAAATATTATTCTACTCTATTTGCTTATGCTCTCCAACAAGCCAATGTTCAGACAAATTCAATTTTATAATTTATATCAATGATGGACTTTGTCAAAGACGAGAGATTTAGTGAGGAAATGCTATTTTTATATCACAATGATCTAAAGAAAAGAGCCAAATATAAGTGTGGCTTTCATAACACTTTATAATAGATTGCATGTGTTTCATGTTTACAGCTTTGGATTCAGTAACGTTAGGCCTACACGTGCATGTACCATGACACACCCGCTAAAATGTCACGATTCCAACAACACATGATAACAAATAATTTATCTAAAAAATTAACACGTCAAAATGAAAACACATATGCTTAAAAGACAAAAGTGGGAATGTATTTTACCTGTTGTCGTCGACCGTCAGCTGAATGCAATGCTCTGCCTCGTTTAAAATATTTGAGAATGGTCGATCGCGTGACCGGTGATCTGTGCTATCAAGACTCGCGTTGTCAGCAGTCATGTCTCAGTAGGGCTGTTGCCATCTAGCGGTTGATAAATGTAATTGCATTTTTATTTAATTTAAAATGAAAAACAGTCAAATAAAACCATAGATTTTTAATTAATGTGTGACTGTGACAGCAAACATGAAGCTGCGTGGGTGAAAAACAAGAAAACAATTTTAAGATTTATTTTGGCAATAGCCTACTAATCGCTGGTCTAAATCAGGGCTATAGCCAAGCCGTTAAACGTAGACCACTGATAGCCTCGATTTCGCCAGTGGGCTAAAAGCAGACTGCACATAGCCCATCCAATTCAGAGGATCGTGACTACAAATCGACCATGTCATGATATGACACTGGCACCTTGTAGATATGTTTACCAATGCGAACATGATGGGATATCAACTATCTCATGCGTTGCCTGCCCAACAATTCATTAAAACGACAATTAATCAGTTTCGACTAGAAGTGGGCTATAAATAGCCGGACAGACTATACGAGCTAGATCGCGTCTTCACACAGCCTACACATAGAAAATGTCAAAGAAATCAAACCAAACACCTTGTAATCACAGTTGACTTTGCTTACATGATGGAATATAATACATTTTGCAAGTTATTTTGGAAAAAATACATTTAGCCATGATTCAATGTTATTTTGGCTAGAAGTGGGTTACACATAGCCGGACTATATCGGGTCTCTATTTAACCTAGACGGTGAAATGATGGCTATTGCTTGCTGGGTTGTCTCTTCATAGTTTGCAAGAGACATTTAATAAACTGAGCGTATTTGATAAACTGAGCGTAGCCTATTCATCTATCAATATAGGCTAACCTCATTCTTTTAATGAACGGAAGAACGCTTATCGACCACCGTTACAGTACAATATGCACGTATGTCCATTTAAACTCGATTTTGGGTCAAATATGGATTATATCATGACACTGGCAAGAATATGGTTACATTTAAAGATGTTGTGCCAAGCATGAGAATGCTACGTTCAGCTGCTTTTGAAATAACATGTTTTTTTCCACTTCCTGAAAAGTAACCGTTTTGGACATACGTGAGTTTCATCGGGCAGCGACGATATATTAAAGATACTAAATCAGGCATGTACTGGCCATCGGGACTACCGGGAGATTCCCGGTGGGCCGCGGTCTGGTTGGGCCGGCGGCCCGGCGCGTTATGTATTTTGTTTTTAAATCATTATTAATTGTAAATATATTCTATCGTAAGTATATTGTTAAATTGTCCAATTCCGGACTTATGCGTCTCTCTCATGAAGCCGCATGAAGCTGACGCGAGCTGAGAGACTGACAGGTCTGACTGTCTGACACTGGCCAATCAAAAATCAAGTTCAGATTCTAGACCTGAGAAGCGGCCGCTTACACCGTGTCCTAACTACACACGACGCCGCGACACGCGATAAAAGGTATCTTTTCCATGTAAATCAGAGTTTTTGTCCTAACCAGACGCGACGGCGACATGCGAAGTTTCTAATTTAGAAACGGTTCCTATTTCTGCGACGTCGCGGCTGACAGAATGAAGAAATTACACTGGTTATGAGTAGCTACACATTATTTATTTTTAGTTAAAAATAGGTCACTGTGCCACAAGCCATAACGGATAATTTACCTCAGATTTTGAAAGCATGTAATATTATCGTGTTCAAAATGAATTCTATGCAAACATACGACTGTATTTCATAACAACGCTAACTTGAGGCAGATGCCACCAAATGTGTTAAATAAATGAATTATTTGCTGGACTTAAGTGAAAAGGATAGCCATTTAATGACCATAGCACATAGTTGATGTGAAAAAGGAGTATTTTGCATATAAATATGCACATAAATACATATTTTTTCAATTTGTATCCCTGAAAGTGCCTGGCAGAAGCCTATACTGTCTGTGTCATAAATGTGAACATAATATTATCTACCGTCTGTGTCATAAATGTGAACATAATATTGTAACAGAATATTCTTATGCTATATTATATAAACTATATTTCATGAGGTGAAACATCACTGCCAGGAGCTACAGAATATATATTTCTGTAGGTCCTCACCGTGATGTTGTACTTCATGAAATATACGTAGTATAGCCTAAGAATATTCTATTAGAATATTAAGTGACACATAAACAAGCTCTTCGGCACACTTCTTTTTGACAGTCAAAGCGGGGGTTATGTTTTTGCACGTCATGTAGAATAACCCTAAAAGCACCAAGGTGGCGGTGCCACCGGCTTTATATATATATATATATATATATATATATATATATATATATATATATATATATATCAGGGTTTCCGTTGTCCGGTAATTACCGGACATTGGCCGGGAAAAAAATTAAATGTCCGACAAAATAAAATCTCTCCGGTCAAATTGTCAGATTAAAATTGCCTAATAATCCCGCCCCCTGCCACAATCTGAATTAGAGAATAAGCCTAAAATCTATTAAGCAAAAATACACCGACATTTGGCTATGTTATAAAGGAACAGGCTCTACCGTTTGAATGTTGTTAGACGGCACATATGGCCCGGAGCGCCTTATATTTGGATCAATTGGTTAATAACGCTCCACGTTATTACTCGCGCTCGTGTCCATTTTATGCCCGCTCTGTCACACGGACAGTTCAACCTCGTATAATAATCAATAATCACTGTTCCCGGCGCTGCTTCACAGAATGTTCATAAAGGCTCCCAGTTCAGCGCTCAACGCAGTTTGCTTCGCGCTCCACTCAAATCGCCCCCGCTCGCTCCAAAAAACGAAAGAAATCTGCATGTATTTTTATTTCACTTTTAGGTTAGACCACAGCCTTACCTTACAAAGAACTAAAGACCAACAACAACATTTTCCAAACAGAAATGTTTCATTTCAAATTACAAATAAGGGCTAGCAAGAACAGGAAGCATACACAAAAAGTCCTGTAAAATTAAACGAATAAATGGGCCTAATAATATGAATAAAATTATATAAACAAAAATACACATAAAAGTTTTAAAAGTAAATTATAGGCCAGCATTTTGATAACTGAACTTTTGCCCATCGCACACGATAAAAATGTAAATGGGCTTATAACCGTTGTAGGCTACATACAAACTGCTGTAAAATTAAACGAATAAATGGGCCTAATAATATAACTAAAATAAAAATATGAACAAAATTATAAAAAATATATACATAGGCCTACATAAATGTTTAAAAGTAGGCTAATTAATTGTTAGGCCAGATTTTGATAAGCCTATGATTTTTGCGCAGCGCGCAATATTAAAATTTAAATTGGCTTATATCATCTGTAGACACACAAAAAAAACTGTAAAATTAAACGAATCAATGGGCAAATTTTTAAATAAAGAATTTTTATTTATTATATAAATAAAAATCACATCAACATCAACGTGTTAAATTAAATACATTTTGGTAATGGTAGGCTAAATTAACTATTAAGGCCACCAGACGCCATATCTAACTGATTTTTTTTGCGCAGAGAGCACGTGGATGACAATTTAAATTGTCTCAAACTTAAAAAAAGAAAAAAAAGAATTGCTTTCCTTATCTAGCCTACAGTTCTCTTGAGTTCACCTTCAAGAACACGAGTTTGGACAATGTCTGAGGCTTCAGACACATGCGGTGGTTTCTTGAAAGCAAGGCAGCAGCGGAGAAAACCCTCTCTGCGCTCGCAGACTCGCTTGGGATGCTGAATACAATGCAAGCAACTTTAGTCAGGCAGGGACGTGACTAAAGTTGAGGGTTCTCACTGCAGAGAGGGTTCTCACTGCAGAATCGGATCAAGATGAAAGCAGCGAAGTCGAGAACAAGGTTACGCGGCATATGCGCATTGCAAGTTGTGGAGAGACACTGCGAAGTTTTGATTTTAAGTCGGCAGCTGTACATTTCAGCACTGCAAAACATCGTAAAAAGCCTAAAATTACGCAAGACAGTGTTATAGGCCTAGTCATTTGTTTGTTCCAATTAATTTGACAAGGAGTCATTTCATGGTGGCCAATTTAAATGTTACCATGAGACGCTACTACAGTATATAATTAAGTTCACTTGAGTAAAAACTAGGCTACTATTCAGATATTGTACGGACGTTCATGTTTTCATCTTTTCTATTTGAAAGTTATGCTAATAAACATGTTGCATTCTATACGGCCTGATTATGTAATTTTTTAAGTTACATAGCCTGCCTCCAGTTTTCCTCAACTTGACTAATTAAGAGACGGTATTTGACCGGCTTATCATCAAAATGTCCGTTAAACTAAACCTCTGCCGGTCACTTTGACCGGCACCATTTTTTTCTAGCGGAAACTCTGATATATATATATATATATATATATATATATATATATATATATATATATAAATATAGCTGCGAGCAGCGATTGCGGGCCCAAGCCGGCGGTACCGCCATCCCGGTGCCTTTAGGTAACTAAAGGCACCGGGGTTGCGGTGCCACCGGCTTGGGCCCGCAATCGCTGCTCGCAGCTATATTTTTATTAGTTTTTAGACATGATTATTTTTAGTCAACAGAACAACTAAAGGAGACCATCAAAATAAATGTATCCTTCCCCTATATGGGACTACTTCCTTACACCAAGTGGTGCATTCTGAGGTGATGACTCTGAATGGTTATCTCTGGCTACATGTTTGTTTCATGCAGAAAATGCCAATGCATTTAAAGCAGAGACTCCTGGATTACCAAGATATTTCTTGCATGTAGAACAGATGCGCATTATCGCCACATACATGGCAGGGAATATTGTTTGTGTAATTAGGGCAGCATAAATATGTGATTTGCCTGTGGAACGTCTCTATATCTGCCCCACTGCTTCCACAGACATGACAAGGGACTGCCGAACATCAGAACAGACAAAATGAGTCATCTCAAGATCATTTGTATTGTTTATTTATCGCTTGTTTGCAGTGGACAGTGAGCGCTCTTCTGAAAAGCACAACTCATTTACCTCAGTGAACCCATGCTAATGCAATGCCAATCTACTGTGACGTGTGCTTGACTGAAACTGGGCTGGTAGAGAGAATTATAAACTAAACGGGCATGAATATTTAACTTCAGACTCCAAGCAGAGACAGATAAAGAGGAGATAGTATCTGAGCTCAGGATAATCTGCCCCATGCATCTGCATAATTCACTGTTACTAATCTGCTTTTATAAATGCTTAAAAAGCCCATTTAATCCATAAACAACTCTGGAAAGGAGATGGTGACTTGCATGAAGCACTGATGCCTGGAAGTGTAACTTTTTCGAGGTTTGTTTGGAGGGGAGAGAATCAAGGATATTTACATTCGTACTAAGACGGTTTTGCATACACCAATCCGCTCATACAGAGACTTGAGCATCAGTACAGATACTACTTAAACACACAGGGCGATTCATTTGGGTTTTCCCAAACGAATTGGGTTTTTCCAATATACAGATTGGATCTTTAACAAACAAAAGTGAGAACCCGATCTCATGAGAAAACAACTGTTCTACACAGCCCAGGCTCATTATAAAAACAGACCTGTGGCAAAATTTTTGCGAAATACCTTGCGTCGTGCACGTTTCGCAACAGTTTCAAAGTGAAATGTCGAGTGAGAGGCGCTAAAAGCGTTGTTTTTTTTTTGTATTTCAAAAGATTGACATGAATATAGCAATGTTTTATTAGATTGGAGTTTGTACGAATTCATTCAAATTAGCCACCAATACATCAAAACTTATTTATGAAGAGTGTGCGGAACATTCTCCAAGCACTTTGTTAAAGCCATTGTTTTTACGAAGGAGTTTTTTTTTTTGTTTGTTTGTTTGTTTTTTTTAGAAAAAAATATGGTATACAATATGATAAAATACATCAGTGTCTCTTCTTTACTCTTGGTTTCAGCTTGTTCCAGCACAAATAGGCATGTCACTTATAGCGTTATACAGGCAAAGATTCTTACAAAAGAATGAGTTTCAGCTTAAACTTAAACTTATTATTTAGTCAAATGGCATATTTTGATTCAGAACAAAATCTTGATTTAAGAACTTTGTCCACTTCTATTTGTGACTATTGTGCTTTGGTGATACACGATCTCTGTTCTGAGGCTCTGTTGCCAGAAAACAATTTGTTTGGTCATAGAAGGGGGGAAAAGAATTATATTAAAAATGTGATATTCTCACAAATCCCTGTTGTGCTGCATCTTTAAACAATGTTCACTGACTTACTGACCATCCAATTTGTTCCTTCTGTTTTATGTTATGAGTGAATGAGAGAGAGAGAGAGAGAGAGAGAGAGAGAGAGAGAGAGAGAGAGAGAGAGAGAGAGAGAGAGAGAGAGAGAGAGATTACAGGATCTATCTAAACATGTGGACTCAATTTCAAGCTCCCAGCTGCAATTGTTTTGACAGCTGACCGTGTGCAATATGTTCGGATAAATTTAAAAGAAACGTCCATCTCTGATAAAACCAACGTCCAGCCTGGTATGTGGAAAACAAGCGCTGTATAAAAACAATCATGGTGCTGCCATGTTTTCTGAGCATGTGACCAAACTAACTCTTGCTCACTCTCTAAGATAATGTTTTTACTGATTACTCATCCATCATAAAATCCTGACTTATTCATGACCATAAAACAGCAACCAAACTGCAGATGAGATATGAGTTTTATAAGCCCAGAAAAGCAATAAATTAGCCAAGAAAAATCTGAAGGGCTTCCACACACCCTTCACAAATCCAGACTAGATTCTCCCTCTCTTCTCTAAGCATTGTGCGAATGCAACACTTTCACACATTGCTGCCCACCAAAAGTCGTTGACCTTTTCTGCATGGCAGGCGTGTCCCCTCTGCAGTCATGTCGTATTGAGCTCTGTTGTGCGGTTCTGCGGCGCTGTAGCCCGGGGCCCTGCAGCTTCTGTGCACTGTCCACTAATAGCCTCCTGTAATTGAAGAAGCGGCTTTTAGAACTAATGCAAGCAAACAGGCTGGCGGAGTGGAGGGGGAGGGCTTGCAGGTGCCTTCCTGTGACCCTTCCCATATCAGGAGAGATTCGGAGCATCTTCCCCCTTCGTTCCTGTGTTTATCTTCCTGTTTTGGGTGTTTTTCCAGGTTTTTTTTAAGGCCCATTGTTGTCTGACAGTCTCCGGAGCTTGCCGGTCATGGACGGCTAGTCAGCAGGTGAGCTTTTGTAGGTGCGAACCAAATGTGAGAATACAGGGAAATCCCTCAAAAGTATGTGGGAAAAAATAGATGAATTCTCTAAATTACAAAATAACACTCAAAATAATCCTCAGCATTCTCCCTAGTGCAGTGGTTCTTAAGCAGGGGGCCGGGGCCTCCACAAACTTCCAAGCGGGCCTCAAGATGACTTAAAATTACTTAAAATAATGCAAAACAAGCAAGAAAATAAGATAAACCAAACTACAAATCTAAACCTACAGTTACAAATATACATCTTTCTAGTTATACCAAGCTTTAAAAAATTAATCATGTTTTAAAAGTGTAATACTGAGATATATTAGCCTGGTTAAAATCAGACCATTCTCAGTTGTAACTGAGTTATGGTCTGGCAAAGCATCATAGACAAATCATTTCCAGAGGGGCGTCACCAATGGACGTCACGGGTAGACCTAAAACCAATCAGAGCGATGAAGAAGATTATGTATGCAAAGCGGCGGTTGGCGGAGAAACATCTCCGAGTGTTGTTCCAACCCAATTACACGACCAAGTTGTACGAATTCGACGAATGATTAAAAAGGGGCTAATTCGTACAAATTCATACGACCTCACTCATACGAATTAGTACGATTTTGCAAAATCGTACATATTTTACGTATTGGTCAATTCGTATGAATTTGTACGAATGACCTACCCCTTACCCCGCCCCTAAACCTAACCATCACGTGGGTTTAGACAAATCGTACGAATTCGTACGAGTGAGGTCGTACGAATTAGTACGAATTAGACACTTTTTAATCATTCGTCAAATTCGTACGAATTGGTTGTGAGATAGCGTAGATGTAGGGTACAAAATCTGCTTTAAAATCCCAGCACTGTCGTCATCGTGTAAACCCCGCCCCAATGTTTCTAAATTGATACCTTGATTGGAAATGGGCTTGAAAGAGCTTTTTGCCAGACTAAATTTCAGAGAAAATCTAAGTTTGCCGGAAGTTGTCTGGGTTTTCCCAGGCTAGACATATATGGTACTATTCAAAAGTTTATATGGTTATAAAATTACAGTCAAAACAGTAATTTGGGGAAATATTATTACAGCTATTATTATTTTTTAAATATATTTAAAAATTGTAATTAATTGGTGTCAAAGCTGAGCAGTCATTACTCCAGTCTTCAGTGTCACATGGTCCTTCAGAAGTCATTCAAATATGTTGATTTGGTGCCTAAACAATTCTTATTATTGAAAAGCAGATCCTTAATATATTTGATAAACAGAAAGTTCTGCTGTCATTTTAATCAATATAATGACATTCAGATTCTTGCTGAATAAAAGTATTGGTTCATTAAATATATATAAAAAATAATACTAATGATATATAGTATATAATTACAAAAGGGTTTTTTATATTTTTTTTTAAGTTTTGCTCAACTGTAATAAACACAATATTACAATGCAAAAAAGGTTGGGTCTCTTTTTTCTTTTTTTTTTTTTTGTCTTTTTTACAGAAACATATAATTTGTTACACTTTCATTTGCATTTGGAAAGAAACTTGACCCAAAGATGTTCTTGATGTTGTACTTTGAAGAAAAGCAGATGCCAAAATAAATAATACAATATTATCAGGGTTTTCTGACTTTCAAATATAACATATAGTTGACGATATTTCATCATGTGAACAAAGGCAACTTGAAGCTTGGAGCGAGTTGTATGATGAATTTGCCATCATAAAGTTAGACTAAAGCAACAGCATGAAAAGGTCCCACGTAACTCCCGTCTTAATAATTACAGACGGAGAGACAGAGAGATGAGTGGTGGGGGGTGTGCACAGGAAGAGAGCGGCAGTCTGGCCGTCATTAGATCTTCAATGCGTGTGTTCTCCTTCCTGCGACAGGTTGGGCCCCCTGTCAGTTGTTTTGCAAAGCACCTTGGGTGTTCCCTAAATTCAGCCCGTGGAAAGACATTACTGAGACATGTGGAGACAAATAGCACGACAGAGCGCAAATCTCGATGCGATTCAGTAGCGAAAACATCTCCAGGGCTATCAGCAGCCATTAGCGTAACGTTCTGGTGAATTACGGTGAAGATTACAGCGACGCCGGACTCCTCTGTCACTGTCACACAGCCGGTGACAAAACAGTTTGCGTTACCTGCTTAAGCACGGCAGACATTAGCACCTCCCTTCCAGGTACAGTAATCAAGAAGGTGACGGCACGCAATTAATGAGGTCCATCTGCAGCAGTGCCTATACATAATTAATGAGCTCATTATCCGCACACTTTGACTTTAGGCCCCTTTGCAAAGATATACACACTATAGGAGTGCGGTTAAAACATAAAGTCTATGCGGTTGCAATCACCATCAAAGAAATGTAGTTTTATGCAAAAAAAAAAAAAAAAAAAAAAAAAAAAAAAAAAAAAAGACCCACACTCACCATACTACGTGTGTTTATGAAATGCAAATCCTTTTGTTTTTTTTTTGTTTTTTTCAGATGCCGCTGAATGCTAGTATGACAATGTGCTAATAATGTAATAATGTTGATCACATGGCCTGGAAGAAAATAAACCATAATATGAAGTTAATTAAAGAGTAAAAAATCAGATTAGTTTTTATGATCGCCCCATGAAACGTGCAGAATTTGATCATGATAAGACCAAGCCACTTGCAGGATTATTTATTGTGGATTGTTTTATTGTTGTAGCGCTCGGATGAACAAACTTGCGTTAATGATGAATTACCCATGACTGTTTTACTGTCAGAACAGTTTCTATATTCTATAAAGAAAAATGTGCTTCATATCAGGTGGGAATCAAGTTACTTAAATGAGCAAATTATTAGCTTGAATAATATTATACCCAAAGGCTAGATGACAGATTGAATAGACACTAATTTTAGGTTAAAATGTATACGTATGTTTATTGTAGGTCAGAGATTTGGCGCAAAATCCACCTTATTTTGCAACACTTTCTTTGAATGCGAGAGACTTCCCATGACATTCACTGGCCGCAAATAGCTAGAAGAATAACAAAGTGCAGTAAACAGTAATACTATTCGTGCTACAAACCAGTGTGATTATGATAATAAATTAAAAATTGGTTATTTTATGAGAATAAAACAACTGGAAATAAATGACACCGGATATTCAAGTTAAAAAAAAAACATTAAAAAAGAAGCTCTTACGTTAAAAAGGAGGTGGATTTTTTTTTTTTTTTTTTTTGCAGTCCACTTACACTGTAAAATCTGCTCATAAAATCTGCATGTATAATATTTGCAGAGGCATTTTAGATAAAGTACAGCATGTCACACTGCAAGACACAGCTGGCCTTTGAAATGCACCCAAATACATAAAACAAACAGATCTTTCAAAAAGATGATAATGAATGATATTTATTGTAATAATGATATTTAATAAATATGATTCCCCCGCCCCAAGGCTTTTGGAAACCCCGAGTTGAGGCCAAGTCAAACATGTCAATCTTTGCAACATTGTAATATTCACTCGTAATGATCAGCACATGTATTGGCCAGAGGCATTCAAACAAGCTGCTAAAACTTTCTGAAGTTTCCAAGCATCCTGTGGCTCTATCTGTACCTGTAAATGTTTTCTACGCTCTCTCCACCCCCATTCTCTGCTAATGAAGGCCTCATGGCCTCTTGTTATTAAAATCATGCCTCTTTCTGAGATATTAATTGGGTCCATAATAAGGAATGTGCCGGATTCATTATTTAATTGTGAGGGAACATTTGGAATACAGTTTCTGAAATCTATTTTTAATGAAAACTACTACATCCTGACCTAATCATATCAAGCATATTCTATCTAATTAAGGATGCAAAAAATCATTAGAGTTGCAAAATATTAGTTTCAGCTCTGTCTGGCTGCTCCCTCCCCTCCAACATATATTTTTCCCCTACTGTGTTGATAAATAGTTAATGAGGGAAAAATGACAAAAATTTGCAAGTAGGCAAATTAGTTTAATAGGGATATGTCTTTGCTGAGTTGGGAAAGTGACCCTTTTTTTGCATAGAGGAATTGCCACAATAATTATGAAATAATGGCCTGGCCCGTCTTATTTAAATGAAAAATCGTCAGCCTGAATAATGTAAAAATTGTGAAATGCAATAACCCTAAATTTTCATCATGCTGGCAAATGTGTTTAATGTGTTAGCATTTTATCAGTTCAATAACGGCAAATTAGGGCCAATATGAGAGAGGAGGTTATGACTCCAGTTCTGGGATGAAGACGGCTCTAGTTAAAAAAGATTGTGCAAGTGTGTTGGTTAAACGATTCTGTTTTCTTAATTACAATCTAAACAACTGTATCCAATTTGTAGCACCTTCATTACTAATATTGCCACAGCTGTAGCAGCACTTTTGGAATCTAAAACATAAACAGGGTCATTGGAAAGGGCTGGAAAATAAACGTGATTCGCAAAGGTCTACGATTTGAGCTAGGAATTACAGAATGCCTTTTTAATGACTTGTTTGACAGCCAATAACATTTCTTCATCAAGAACACTAAAAGAGGAGCTGCCACCCAAGTTGTGAACACGTGTGTGTGTGTGTGTGTGTGTGTGTGTGTGTGTGTGTGTGTGTGTGTGTGTGTGTGTGTCCTCATGCGTCCCTCTGTTGATTGAGCGGTCTTTTTTCTTAATGAAATATTGCTGGAAATTGATTTCCGTGGATTAATCAAGCCGAATTCCTTTTTGGATAATTAGCCCCAACTAATTAGACTAGCTAAAAACCTCTGTGACAAATTTTTGGCATTCATAAATGTAACTAAAGAAAACAGAATGATTTGAAATAATAATGTTATATCCTTTGATTCCATTTTATGTTAATTATAATGCATATTAGAAAGCTCAGTGAACAGTTCAACGTGACAGTCCATTTCTGAAAACCATCACAAAGGCTTTCTTACTCATAAATGCTAGCGGGCATCTACAAGCCATCAGACAGACATAAATCTTTTGCAGAGGCAATCTGATGGATTAGTATCAACTACCATTTTGCCCATCTTCTTTAAAACAGCCATTAATCCAATTAAGCGCCTAAGACTTGAGTAGAGCTTCGCAACAGTCAAGCGTTGTGGCAAAGCAGCCCATGGCAGCTGGATCGCCGCCTTGCGAGAAGACGTTCTTTTTGAAGCCCAGTGTTCAGTGCAGGTTGTTACCACTATAAACAGAACTTGCACAGACTCACCTTGCGTCTCTCTCCATTGAAGCCTCTCCATTGCTCTGCCTTCTTTACAATGTAATTGAGCTCCTGGTTGGAGACCTCCATGTCATGTGGAATAAAGAATGCTCCCTCAGTGCTGTGGAGGCGTTGGTAGATATCTAACAATCTCCCATCATTGTGAAGTCTGTATGAAAAAAAAAAAAAAAAGTTAACCCTGAAATCTTGTAGAAAAAAAAATATACTTAGTTTAAACCAATTTTAGTTTTATACTTAAAGGGACACTTCACTCATTTATATTAAGCTTTGTATCTTTAGAAACCTTTATTTTTGAATGGTCATAGTTTATTACCTTATTTTCCCTGGAGATGGGAGAAATAAGGATTTAAGTGTTTTACTTCCTACTTATTATGACATAAAATCATCATTTTGCGTCATAATAAGCAGGAAGTCACATTTCATTGAAAAGTGTAGAGACTACAAACATTAGATCATTATTATTCAAGGAGGTGGGACCCACTCACTCTACAGGCCTATTACAGTGAGTGGGACTTTACTTGCAGAAACTGAAATCAATATCCGCCATCTTGTTTAGAAGCTAAGCTAACAAGTGCTGTGGAGATAGGAAGTATGACAACTAAACATAATATGGAAAAAGAGGATTTTAAAATTCTGCTGCTCGGATTTGATGTTCGTGGCTATCTTTACGGGCCGCTGAGCAGGCCCGGCGCCAAGAGGGGGCAAAAGGGGGCATTGCCCCCTCAGATCTCATTTGTGCCCCCTCAGTTTCATTTTTGTACTTATGGTTACAATGAAATGTTTAACCTTTTGACTGGTACAGTCCCATATGGGATGTATAATGTTCAGTGACGTGACATCACTACCAGATTCGCGCGTTGGTTGGCACTGAGCCAGAGACGGACAGCACTGTCATATATCAAAACTATGGAGTGTTTCAACCTCATAATGTTTATTTTAGGTTTCAGACACTGAAATTCAGTTAAGCACTAGTAAAACAGTACATTTGGAGTTTGTAAAATACACACGGATTTCTGTGGAAGCAGCAATAACAATCTATTCAAATATAATTTGCCAACGTGTGTTATTCATATCAGACAAACATAGTGGAAGTGACTATAAAGTTTACTTTATTCTTCTCACAGTTCACCGGCCACTTTCTTACATATATCTCGGGAGAAACTGATGATGACTGACTCTCTGAACTGCGGTGCAAATAAACGTGGTGTCGTCCATCTCACGTTATAGATCAAGATCAAGATTATTTATGAAGGTTTTAAACGACCAACCACACTCACTTACACATTTTGGACAATCGGAATATCAGATAGTTGATGACATGGTAAGCAAGTTTGTGAATATTTTAAATAAAAAACGAAATAAAAGCGATACACATCTGTCATTCATTATTGTGGCTATGGTGTCGCGTGACAAATATGACGCGTTGCCATGGAAACATTAAGGGGGAATGTTCTAAAATAAAAACTCACTCTGGGGAGTAAGTCAGAATATTTTAAACTTAAGCATGAAAGAGTTCATATATGAATAAAAAAATATGCTGGCTTATCTTTTTATTACGTGCTTGCATATGGAGTGTGTTATGGAGCGCTGCATTTAAAAATCTGTTGTTCCCAAGCGAGGTGTGTATTGTTCATTGATGGTATAAAGTTAACAATTTCACATGCCCCCTGAGTCATTTCATCCTGCAGCCAGGCCTGCCGCTGAGGCTGATGGAGGAACCGGAGGCGGCTGCCTGTCGCGGTCGAGGAGCCCGGACTGGCTCGAGCTGGGCGGACTGCTGGTGCCTGTGCTCTCGCTGTGAACTACAAACGCAGATAGAGTCCGTCTGCTGCAAATAATTTCAACAATGGCAATTTCTCCTGGACAAAATCTCTGAATCAGACGAGCACACGGACGTTTGAGTCGATGTGTTGATGTGATGTGAACCATACTAGTTTCACCTGACTGAACATCCAGGTATCATGCAATAATTCACCATATAGAAATAAGTAGAAACGAGGAGTAATTCACTAATGAGTTTGCCAATGTAACATTAACAGGGTTCGTTGTTGTGGGAAGAAGGAACCGGCGAACATTTAAACATTTTAATAGTAAAATGAACAAATACAAAACGAAAGTATAAGCCAACATCCCCTTATTGATGACTGATGTCCACACACAACAGAAACGAAACACAACATAAAATCAGGCCTGCCTCTCTCTCGATCTGCCATCGTCGCTCCTCGTTTAAGCCTCAGTTCCTCCGTCAAGAGGGCACCAAATTCGAAAAATTCTTTTACATTTCGACAACATCTATGATCCACTTTCGATAAAGATTAATGTTGAAATGGGTGAAATGCTCCTTTAACCA
The DNA here is from genome assembly GCA_038021265.1 of Cyprinella venusta. Classification (NCBI taxonomy): domain Eukaryota; kingdom Metazoa; phylum Chordata; class Actinopteri; order Cypriniformes; family Leuciscidae; genus Cyprinella; species Cyprinella venusta. The sequence continues at coordinate 10,460,310 of CM075884.1, read as the reverse complement.
TGAAATGAAAATCTTGTTGTTGTTACAAAAAGAAATGTACAAACACACCTTGTTGTATCCTAATCTGTCACGTGACATGAAAGAACCAAATGTTGGCATTCACTAATTGAGCACAAGTGTGAATGATATTTGAGAGCCCCCAGTCAACATCAACTTCATTTCCGATCTGTTCCTCACAAAACGCTGTTGGAATATAGCACCTATGAAAGGGTTGGAATTGCATGTATATGATTAACTGATACATTAATTAACTAATTCTTGGTTTGTTGCAAAGTTACAGGACAGAGGTTCACAGTTCAAACGGGTTTTATTCCACCTTGTCACATCCTGGTCATTTTGCTGTCAAGGCTGTTAACGTCTGACGAACAGCTCATCTGACCTTTCCAACACAGTGAAATTCTGATGAGCTTCAGCTCGGCAGAGAAGCAGGCCTGACCTGTCAATGTCAACCGGCAGAACAGAAGCGACTCTTGTCTAGGATAGAAGGTTTGACACATTTGTTAACTAATTCCAGTATTTTCTTCTCCCCTATATTACACTCAAGTCAACAAAGTCACAGAGAAAGTCAGAGAGAAGGTGCTATGAGTGACTTGGGGAGTATGCTAGATTCTACAAGGAGTGTAGGAGGCGTGTTTGTTTGTGTTTTTGTGGAAAGGTTGTCTCTTCAGATCATACATTGATCCAAATGTTCCTCAAAGAAGTTGAGCATATAGAGGCATCCGAATCTCTGTCTGGTGACAAAGAATTGAGTCATATGACTACTACAGTGTGGTTATTGATATCGAGTCTCCTCAGACATCTCAAATACTCAGTGCATGAATCAACAGCCATAAAAACACACAGCTTGGCTTCTCTTCAAAACGCCCTGACCCTCCGCCACAGAAAAGAGGTTATTCTTGTTCAAAGGGTAATGAGCACTCCAGAAACATTTACCATGCAAAGTATAAAAGATGAAAAACAGTAAAAAAACAAACAAAAAACTCGTAAAATATGATGTGAAATATAACTGAAACATGTTGAAGAATATATTGATCCATCATTCTATCATGGGAAAGAAGCGTGTGATTACTGCTTTCATGCATGATGAAGAATTACCAGAGTACACATATTCTGTTACATACTTAGTAACCATATGTGAACTAATATTCATATTTTCATTTTAAATTATGCCAGGGATTGATTGTAGAAAGTGCATGGCCAGTGATGCTTTCATTATTTGAAAAAGATAAAAAAATGCCAAAGGTAAATAGAAATAATACTTTGCAGCAATATTTGCTTGCTGTGGAAGGTTTTTTTATGTGATCCTGGCATGATGATAGGAGCCCCATGGTCATGGATCATTCTTCTCAAATCCAGAACCAGATATGCCTCCCTTGTCGTTCCCTGAAAGATTATTCTAGTAAACTCTATGAACACTCTATAAGCAAATTCACTGGCTTGCAGAAAAAAAAATAGCTCGTCTTCTGTTTCTGGAAGGCTCCTGTTTATGAACGTCCCTCCAACACTCCATTGCCACTCTAGGTCCAAATTTGGACTCCAGGCAAATTAAAGTGAGAAACATCCATTGCTATTCATCAAACATTTCTGGATGTGCTGGACATAGCTTGCAGTCCTGGTTTTTGCCACCAGCTCAAAATGTGAGTCTGGATCTGGGACCTGGAAAAGGCAACAACAATCCAGAAGGAGGGACATCCAAAGAAAGTACAAAGAATCTGTATTAGGGTTATTGTGCCTATGGATATGATCTGCTCACACCCCGCAATAACAGCTGTAAGTACATTTCAAGTGTACCTTTTAATGATAAATTAAGACATTCGAATAAATCTGAATGTCAGATGTACAAGCAGTTAACAGTTAAAGAACTATTCCAAGGTCAGATTAAGCTATTAATGGGAAACCATGACATCCTATGAACCAGTGGTGCTCAGTCCTGCTCATGAAGATTCACCTTTAAAGCACAGAACAAGACAATAAGGTTTTAGTGTTTATTAAAGGTGTCATGAACTGGCTTTTTAAAATTTTATTATATTGTTGTCTGAGGTGAACTTATGACGTTCACTAGGTTTTTGCATTCAAAAACATCAAAATGAATAAGAAATAGGCTATTTTGTACCCTATTTTTGAGCCTAGCTGAAAAACGCTAGGTTTTTATGGGCGTCTCGCAGTGAAGACTTGGAAGCTGCTGTGAGTGGATAACAGTTTAGCATTATAATGAGTTTCAACTCACCCGTCGATGCACGTGGGGGAAATTGTTTTGAAAACGTCCAATGTTGTAAAATGGCAACTGGAATGATTCGCCCATACATGTTCGACCCAGAGTCCGTGTGTTGCACAATGGGCTCTATGCACTGCGGTTTTTCCGGTGAAGGTGTAAGGATGCTCGATAACTTCCGCCGATCGTAGAGTCCAATGCAATATCGAGAATTTATATTGAATTTTATACTCCATGGTTATACTAAAGAAACGTTAGTCACAAAAACAGATAAAACAGACACCCCTTGTTGTGTTTATGCTTCTTTTAAAAATTATATTAAATGAACATAACTATATATAAAATTACATCTAAACATACGTTTTGTTTCAAAGACGGGAGGACAGTAAATTTTGAAGACTCTGCCATAATCCCGTTTTCATCGGTTTTCCTCCGCTTTAATCTCCACAACCGGAAATGGACGAGCATCCTTGTGTCAAATGCAGAACTTATGCGTGCATATAGCCCATTCCTGTCAGATCCAATATAGACGGCACAGCACCGTTCTTAACTCTTAATCGGTCTGCAAATCCAGTCTTGTTTACAAAACAATCCTCAGTGAAATGAAGCGAACAGACGGACAATGTTTTAGCTCATCAGCTGGAACGTCATTAAAAATAAAGTTTATCCATGCAGTCCATGCAAATTTGTTATTTAGCTATGCAAGTAAATGCGCGAATCGGTGGGTGGGGCTAAACCGGTCGTGTTGAAGTAGGCGTTGATCTTCTTCTGTGGGGGTGGGGTTTTATCCTTCTTGTCTACATAGTTCCCCACTTTGAAAAACGAGTCGTTTGCTGAGGCTGGTGTAAATAAAAGCTTTAATTGGACTAACAAGGACGTTTTTAGTTCTGAAACTTACAGGATATTCTTATAATATGCTGACCTCTTAGATGTCAAACGCTCAAGGAAAATTTGATTTCTCAGTTCATCACCGCTTTAAAAATGAAAACGTGTTTTAGACACTAAACTCCGCAGGAAGGAAGGAGCAGGATTGATAAATCCCATAAGCATTTGAAACAATCCATAAAATATTCCTGACAAAATTTCAGAGCAAAGAAATTCATCGGGAATTAAACAAAGACCCCAGGAGAACTAGCACATTCTCGTAACAGTCTGCCTCTTAACCAATGATATCGTCAGCCTGAAAGCTTCTCAACCAACCAGACGTTGAGCAGGAAAACCATTCATTCACTGCTTTAAAACAGACACTTCAGTTGTGCCACTACTCTCCTCTTATTCCAGAATAACATGCTCACTAATGGACCCACATCAAATGCCTGATTGTGTTTATATATTTTCCAACATATATAATGATAAAATGCAAAACGTGCCTCTTTCCGGCTTTGCAGGGAGTGAATCAGGGCTTGCTAAAATGTAATTAAAAACGGATAACAGTTCATTCTATCTATATGTGTAGCCTCAGGCGTTATTTTAGAAATAGGTCAGGCACTGTGTCAGTGCTTCTCTCCACACAGTGAATAGAAGCAGATAACCCATAAAAACGTGCAAGCCTACTCACAATCAGACTGCTGGCCTACATTCACACAGCACAGCCACTCTTGAGCTTTTACCCATGTTACATGCGCCAACCCTGCCATCCTAGAGCCATGCACTGGCATGAGACATTACCCTTCTCTCCGGCTGACACTTAATGTCGTCCATCCAGTGTGGGATATAAGCCCAGCCATTGAGAAACAAGATGAAAGCTCTTTCTCTGAGACCATTCTACACTGATTAGTGGAAAATCAGGTTGTTACACTTTGGGCCCCTTTGTTTTATTTCCAGACCTTAAAGCTACAGTGTGATTACAGACCTAAATATTCAAAAATGAAAAGTGATCCATGAACAGTTGATGCCCTATCTATATCTGACACGTGTATTTCTTGACTTCTTGGTCCAAATTTAGCCTTAACATCAAAGGATTGCCATTTGTGTTAATATGATTTTGTGCATCTTTCCCTTGCCCAATAGCAGCAATTCAAACAATGAAAATCCAAAAGAATTCTAAATCGAGACTATTCATTTTCTCAATGCATGTTTCTGGTTATATTATGCATGAGCGTTAGTGAAAATTATTTTTAAAAAAAAAAATTCAAGAAGAACATTTCAAGAAGGCAGAAAGGCTAAAACTAAAATTCTAAAGGCTAAAATTTTGCTGCCTGGCAACATAATCGGAAACCCAAATGTTCATTGTGTCTGTCATGCATATTAACAAACCCTGTGAAGGTGATTTGAGCTCATCTTCATGTCATTTCTCTGATTATTCATTCTTTAATTTCATGAGAGTATTAAATCAAATTGCATTACATCAACACTTGGCTGTCAGATGATGATAATGAGCAGAAAGCTCTTGATAGAGCCTGTTTATGATTCTTATGTGCTGGTGGACAGGACTTCATTGGCTGGATGTCCCTAAGGGGTTCCCTGTCCAAAAATACACTGCCATAATCTCAGACTCTGAATAGTGTGGACTGCAGTGTTTTGACACTTTTGACACTTCCACCAGGAAGGTCACACACAAACTCACAAGTTGACAGCAAAGAACAACGGAAAAGAGAAGACTGCATTTTTGTTCTCATTGTGAAATGTAGTTTCCAGAGATTTAGTAAAAGCAATTTATTGTAGTCTTTTCTTTCAACAACAGCATTTCAAACACACACAATATAAACAAACACAATGTTGATGCTGTTATCTAGATCAATAAATGTCAAGTCGATTATATCTATAAGACAGTGTTTGTTGCTGTCTGTTAAATGTAAATCTGTGTATATATCATATTATTCTCTCTCCCTCTTGTACAATTAAAAATGGCAAATGAAGAACGCCTCGTCAAGGTCAGGTGAGTTCCCCTATAAAATGAATGCCCTGTTCAGAGAAGAGGATCTTCTTCTGACCAATTCTTGCACTCGTGTTATCAGGCGTTTTTGTTTCTCCCACTTAACTTATAATTATACCACCTATTTTGCATTCAAAATGTATGTGTCATTGCCTGCCTATGTTGTCTCTGGCTTTGGATTAATTTAATCAGCCCGTTCTCATCCCAAGATGTCATCTAACTGGCGCTTTTGATCAAACTTCAACAACCGACATTGTAGGGTACCCTTTAACGTCAGTTAGATGATGCTATCTAATCCTAGCCCTACCCCAGACCTAAACTTACCCGCGTTATCTAACTGATGCTAAAGGTAAAGCGTCAGTTAGATGACGCCCCAGGATCGTCATCTAACTGACGTTAAAAGGTACCCTAAAACGTCGGATGCAGACGTATGGTCAAAAGCGTCAGTTAGATGACGTCTTGGGATGAGAATGTGTTGATTTAATGTAAATCGGGGCTCACCCAGGATTACACTCCTAGAGAAAATTATATTCCAAGACCAAAATGCAAGTGTTTCATTTCCAGTACTACAATGACTAAGGGTGCTTGCAATAACTTCAGGGGTTTTGGTTCGTTTTCACACCACACTGATTGCTCTGGTTCGAATCAGTTGATGAAACAAACCATAATATAGTCACGTGACAACATCCACATATACTCGTTGGCCAGATATGTCTTGAACATATTTCCATAACTGCACTGCGATTGGTCAGAATTAACGTGCGTGAAAAATCCAACAGAACTCCTGGCAGTAAACAAAGAGGATCAATCAAAATCTGGCTGACATGCGGAGAATTCACTCGCAACGTATGTTCAGAATCAGCACAAGCTTTTAACCTTTCACAAATCCCCTCATAAACAACAAAGTATAGACGCGATATAAATAAGAGATTCACTGTGCAGTGCGGACAACTTCAGAGTTTATGATGAGTGTTTTAGTGAGAGTCAGTCATGGCTGGGAGCGCTATAGAGTGCCGAAGTTACGACGTCACTCTGTAGGCCAAAACGCGGAAGTGAGTTAGCATTTTAGCACTACCGGTTCCCTCGCTCTAAAGTCTATGGGATTTTTGAAAGGGTTTTTGCTAAATCGCCTGAAATAAGAACTGTGGTGAACAAAGCCTCTAAATATTTTCACGTTTTGTTCTATGACATAACACAGAACACACAGTTATAACCTGATTGTGTTTTTTTTTACTTTATTGTGTCTGCTTGTGTTTTTTAAAGGGTCACTTCACCCATTTGCATTAAGCTTTGTATCTTTAGAAACCCAGTCATATTTTTGAATGGTCATGTTTTTTTCCCTTATTTTCCCCTGATATGGAAGAAATAAGGATTTAAGTGTTTAACTTCAGTCACGATAAGCAGGAAGTCATATTTCATTAAAATCTTTAGAACTACACGTTAGCTCATTATTATGCCAGGGTGTTGGACCCACTCACCCTACAAGCCTATTACAGATCAGTGGGTGGGACTTCACTTGCAGAAACTGAAATCAATATCTGCCATCTTGTTTGGAAGCTAAGCTAACGGGCGCTGTGGAGATCATAAGTTATGACAATGACGGAAGAAACTAAACATGATATGGAAGAAGAGGATTTTGAAATTCTGCTGCTCGAATCCGATGTTCGTGGCTATCTTTACGAGTCCAGTATAGTTTAGAGCAGCTGAGGCTGATAGAGGAGCAGGAGACGTCGAGGCGGCGGCCTGTCGCGGTCGAGGACCCTGCACTGACTCTGGCCCTGGGCGGATTGCTGTTGCCTGTACTCTCGCTGCGTGCTACGGCCTACGGACACAACCCGTCTGCTGCAGAGAATTTCAACGATAGCAATTTCTCCAGGAGGAAATCTCCGAATCAGACGAGCACACGGACGTTTGTGTTGTGATAGTTTCGCCTGACTTAACATCCAGGTAACATGCAGTAATTCACCAAACAGAAATAAATACAAACGAGGAGTAATTCACTTAAAGTTTGCCAATTTAACGTGAACGGGGTTTGTTGTTGTGGAAAGAAGGAGGCAGGAACCGGCGAACATTTAAACATTTTAATAGTAAAATGAACACATACAAAACGAAAGCATAAGCCAAAGCCAGCAGCCCCTCATTGACGACTGCTGTAACGTTACACACAACAGAAACAAAACTTAATAAAATCAGGCCTGTTTCTCTCTCGATCTGCCGTCGTCGCACCCCGTTTTATGCTTTCGCTTCTCCGTGAGAGACTCGGAACCGGCGCTCGCCTCACAGATGTCTTTCGTTATCACCAAATTGTCTCTGTTTAGTCTGTTATCACTCACGCCACCAGCCTCGCGCGGCGTGCCATCCTTGGGATCGGCGCTCGCCTCACAGGTGTATTTCATTATCACCAAATAGTCTTTGTTTAGTCTGTTATCACTCACGCCACCAGCCTCGCGCGGCCGTCCTCTTATGTGCCTCGCCCTTGATCGTCCTGCTCGCCACAGCCAACTAGACATTTTGTGTGAAATGAATTTCAAACTCTGGTGATAGCTAATGTTAGCTTTGTAGATGGAAGAGTGTTGTGGAAGAGTGTTGTCTGCGCTGTTTGCGCGGTTCTGGAGAGGGTATGGCTTGCGGAGCTGTACAAAGCGGGGAATTCTGGGACCTGTAGTTTATTCATATATATGCGCCCCTTGGTTATTTTCTGTCTTTTCTCGGTCAAGAGGGCACCAAATTAAAAAATTGTTTTACATTTCGACTACATATATGATCTGCTTTCAATAAAGATTTATGTTGTAATAGGTGAAATGCTCCTTTAAAAACTTTATATAGGCTTCAAATGTATACATTTTGGATTTACTTGTAAATATTATCTTGATAGACAAAACGTGTGAGGGTCACAACTCAACTTGTTAAACACAGATCTTACATTTTGCGATTTTCTATGGGGAAATTGCATTTCGATCGAAGGAACCCATGCGGCGCCAGCTTCCGAGTTGTCCTACAAAGTGACGTCATCACTTCGGCACTCTATTGGCTATATAAATAATCATTTTGTTTTACTATGGCAGCTGGTTTAGTCCAAAAATGCGCAGTTATTTGGCAGTTGAGTCTGTTTGAGGTCAGACCACGTTCTCACCACAAACAAACTGCTCCAGAATTCGTTTGAAAGCGTACCGAGACCTCCTCGAAGAGATTGTTTGGTCCGCTTTTGGTGCACACCCAAGAGCGATAACTGCCTTCACACCTGCCCTAACAAACCGCACCAAGGCCGAAAACGAACTCTAGAGTGATTCAACTGAACTAAATGAGGCAGGTGTGCAAGCACCCAAAAATCCTGCAGTGAGATTCAGAGTTTTGATTTCCACATTTGATTTGAAAATGTAAGCTACATTTGATTTCATTTTTGGACAATTTTCTGAAATGCCTTTAGAGGAAATGATTAGGAAAAATGATCGCAGAACCAAGGTTGCTGCAAAAGCTTGCAGTTAAGTAATGTGATTTGCAGTGGCATGAGGGCACAAATGACACTCAAGACATTCAAGTTGACCCACTGGGACAAGCCCAGAACAACTTGACAAACTTTTCATTTTTGTGTTTGTTTCATTGCTTTTAAAGTACTGTACCTGAGGATGTAAACATAAAGAAAGGTGAAGGAGATGATGCAGTGGACGCCATACAGGAAAAGTGTGATGATGATGCCTGGTGTACCCGACTGCTCCGTTCGAAAGAAATGCCAGTAAAGCTTGGCAGCATCTGCTAACGGTTCCTCTGCGCTGTAGGACAGACGCTGACCAAACAAAATAAAAACATAATTTACAAATTCAAAACTGTCGCTCACATTTAAAATGTAAATGTATAACTCTCTGGTGCTATTCGGTCATTTTGATTCATCAAATTTGACCATGTTTAGGGTTTTTTTTTTTGTTGTTGTTGTTTGTTTTTTTCTATTTTATCCGAATGGTAAGAGACTAGGCACTTGATATGTGAATAGACTCAAACAAACAAACAATAATTCATGGGCATGATTCGGAAAAGCTTAAATGGTCCAGAAAAAAAAAAAAGTGTACTCCTTGCTGTCAGAAAAAAATAAAAAGCCTAAACTGGAAATAAACGAGAAATAAATTTCATCTAGTGGAAGCTTTTGGTACTGCACCCAAACTAAATCTTAAAATTTGTAAAACAACTTGTTTAGATTTATGGTCTTGATCTTATATATAAATTCTATATAAAATATAAATTTCATATAAAAAGATAAAATAGTATTTTTGTGCATTTTTTTCAAAACAATAAATTTAACATTTTTAAACTTGTTTTACATTTTAAAAGTTTACTTCTTTTTTTTTTTTTTAATTTGTTTGTTTGTTTAATTCAGCAATAATCTGCCAAGTGTCAACTTTAAAAAGACCAAACTAAAGTCGGTGCTCCAAAGCATTCAAGCATTCAAAGCATTCAAGATTTATGACAGTTTAAGTTGAAAATTACATTCTGTGGTTTGTGCTCAAACAGTGATAAAATGGATTATACTTACAGCATAAATATAATTTAGTAACATAAAATCCCCTAAAAATACAAAATATTAAATAAAAATATAATCAAGCTAAAATATAGCATGTTCATTTCATTGAAATAATAATAATAATAATAAAGCACATTTTTGACCACCACATGAAGAGCACCAGAATAGAATAGTGAATAGGTGGGTTATTATTAATTAACCCAAATTATGGGTTTGATTGGTTGAACACATAATTTGTTAAGGGAGAACAATTCTGCCCTTTTTCAAGTTGGCCCATCTTAGGCACAAATTCTGGCAAATCCAGGCAATGTTCTGTAAAAGGCCTCACTGCTCTCCACATTTCTGTTGCACATTCACAAAGAAAGTTTTATGGGACAATCTGTCCTGTTAAAACAAGTCCTGGTAGATGCCAAAGATGGTGGGGGTGGATCGGATGCTACAATACAAGCATGGTCATTGAAGTTCAAGTAGCAAAATCATCATCAAGTAGGCTACTTTGCAAGTTTCTTTAATTGTATAATTATCAATACATTAAAATAGGTGTTCTTCTTTAAATCATGAGAAATGACTATTAAAACATAATGAAGTAAACTGTGCTTTTAAGTAAAACTTTTAATTTAACACTACAAAGTCCACTTTTTAAAAATGTGTTCTCATTAAAGTGCACTATCTTTAAATAGGCCTACACTTTACAGTACAGTCCTTAAAAAAATACCAGATTTGAAGAGCACTTCTTTTCACAAGGGAAAACTTAACAATAAACAAAGCTTGATAGATAAAAATAAAGAAATAGAAACGGTATATAATATTTCCATAAATTGAAAATAGGAGGTTAAGTGTTTGGAGCAGACAATGTTTTTTTAGTTATGCCACATCTTCATTGGTTCATCATCACTATACTATACTATACTATACTATACTATACTATACTATACTATACTATACTATACTATACTATACTATACTATACTATACATTATACTATACATCATTATACTAAGCATAATAATATATTCTACGATCCATTTCAATATGGATGATGTTTACAATTCTAAGTTTGATTTTTAATAACACACTGTACATTCAGAAGTTTAGATATATTAAAAATCAAATTTACAAATTGACATATGTAAATACCATTCTTCATTCCCAACCAAAAATACACCTGAATAATGTTCATTCTCTACTGTCAGTCTATCTCATCCTTGTTCTCACATTCAGTTTTATTTGTAAAGTGACTTTGCTAAGATAATGTGAAACTTCTATATACAGTCCAGAAGTGTCCACGTTATTTTAAGTGACTTACCCCCAGGACGGCATCCACAGCAAAGACCGCCAGAGGGTCCAGCACTGTCCACACAGCCGCAGCCATGATAAACTTTGACAGGAAGGAGGGCGGTGAGCCAAACGCTAGCTGACAGCCCCATCTGATCAGGAGCAGCAGTAGCGTAGCTGCATTCAAGGTCAGGGGGCCTAGCAGCACCAGCAGAACCTCCTCCAGGGTAGATAGAAGCGAACCCTGATAGACCAGATCCACCGTGTGCGCACCCAACCCAAACCTGCCCCGAGAGACACATGAAATGATTTAGCAAGATTATCAAATAAAAAATAAATGAGAATTCTTCATATAATGGGTGTAAATTGTAAACTTCAACAATTCCAAGCTTATACGCTCTTAAAAACAAAGAGGGGTATTTGCAGAGATGAAGAACATTTCAGTGATTTTATATATATATATATATATATATATATATATATATATATATATATATATATATATATATATATATAGACCATTTTGCAAGATGTAAACAACACGGGTCCAGAAGCTTCCTGTTTCAGTTTTTCAACATTACATAAAAGCTGGGATAAAATACAACGAACAGAACATATAAAACTGAATAAGAAAGTTAAACAAACATCTTTAAGATGTTTTCTTTACATGTGAAAAAAGAAAACAGTTACAAACTGAAACAGGAAGTGTTTCTGGACCAGTGTTGTTTACATCTTGCAAAATGTTCTATATATATATATATATATATATATATATATATATATATATATATATATATATATATGAATAATAATTTAAAAATCTAAATTACATTTTTCCAACTACGAAGAACCTTTATGTTTAAGAGTGTAGGCATGATGTAAATGATACAAAGTTAACTGTTTATACATGCATAATGAAAGCTCCAAAAAAAGGGTGAAATTATGTAATTGAAAATCAAACAACAGTAAAAAATAAGGTGAAATGTATAAGAACTTACACTCATATGTTGTGTTTTTGCACAAAGTTTCATGTCTTTCCTAATCTACCATCCTCTCTCTGCTCATTAATCCTCCTCTAGTGTTACCTGGGAATCTCTTCCACTCTTCATTTCACCTATTCGGCCCATTTCTGCCGCTCACGTTCACCACTCCAGCTGTTCTACTCTCAAGCATTTTCCAATACTTACTGTAGGTATGTCTTTCTAATAAATATTTATCTTTAAGATGGTATTTTAGATTTATAGTCAAATTCAATTCAATTTAATTCAACTCGACCTGATTCAGTTTTGTTGCATTATTCAGTCTTGAGATTCAGTCTGATTTGATCTGCATATGATATATACAATTCCACATTTGATTCTATTCCATTGTCAAATATGAAATGCACTCTTCATGTTCGTTAGGATGCTTTGCTGTAAATTACGTCAACAGATTTAGCCACCTAACACAACTCACTCCAGCGTTTACAACAGGACCTGTGTTGGTAATGAAGACTTTTTCCACATGCTTGTGGTGCAATAAAATCCACAGAACACATGTTGTTGTGTAGACGGGTGGGACTCATTTGGCACTGCAAGGTTGTGTGCTGATTTTGAAGTGTGTTTGTGTGTGTAGGAGTGGAGGGGGGTGGTATTTGTGAGAATGCTGGGGGTAATGAAATGTGCGTGGGGTAGAGTGAGAGAGAGACGCTAATGACTGCGGGGCGTGCGAGCGTGTGTGTGTGTGTGTGTGTTGTCAGTTTGCAGCTGATCTCTGACCGCTACTGTGGTCACCAGCCCTGTAGAGAAACGCTCGCAGCGGACAAACGGACAGACATGTGGAACATGTCATGAGCCTATGACCCCGGCTCTGTGTTTTCCACTTGTTTCTCCCTCATCTGTCCTTCTTTAAATTCCTCTCATCTTCTGTCAGTCGTTTTCCATTATTTAATGAACAGATTTGTTTGGCAACAGTGCAACTTGGTGCATAGGAATTTTCACTGGGTGACTTCTGGATGATAAATTAAATTAACACCACATGCAAAACAGAACCACACTGCGGTATCACACAGGGTTTATGATGAAACGTTGTCCACACAATAGGAGAAGATAAATTCTTTCCAAATAATGGACACTTAAAAACCCGTACCACCGCATGTTATAATCAACCGACTTTCCCCTCATGATGTTGTTAAAGTTTAGACAAGTCTTGTAAAAGATGCACGTGTTTGAGTTTGTTTGCTTGCGTATAAATGCACATGCACAACATATGACAACAGGGCATGAATCACCTGCATGATTTTTTTTTTTTTTTTTTTGCTCCGTGCGAGTGCGTTTCCAGTGAATTATTGTAAGCAGACATTTGTAAAGGTCAGCATATTCTCTCTTGGAATATTTCTGCATGTGTTTGTGTGTTTGGAATAATGATGAGCTCGACACTGTGTGTTTGCGAATGATTGTTCTGTGTGTATGGTCAAGCGCATGTCTCACCTGTTGACGGGGATGTGTTGAGCCTGCAGAAAGAGCCACTGGCTGCAGTAATGCGTGTACAGACGGGGAAACCACATTACAACGAAAAGAAAAATGCTCAGACTGATCTGAGACAGATGAGGACATGGACGGCAGGACAAATCGAGCAGTGACGGGAGGAGACGTGCTGCCAGACGTGTTCTCTCGACCGTCCCACAACACACAGGGCCAGACCTGTGCAAACTGTGCCTGTGAGATCTGGGGACGAGACATATGATTTTTATAAGCAGTGCACATATGAAGAGTCTTTATGGATAAATATGATTGAATAAAAACGAAAAACAAAAATCACTTTATTTTGCATGTCTGATTGATATTATTACAAATGTTCGTTCTGGGGACAAAATTAAGATCACAATTATAAAACAGGCCATGTTAACAACTGTGGCTGATTAAAGCGTGATTTACAATGTGAAAAGGATTCCTAAAAGGAGAATATATTGTATAAGGATTTATAAAATCAAATCTTAGCTTTTAAATATTTAAATAGTGATGTTTTTTGAAAATCCAAAAATGCAAAAAGTTTTCTGTGTTGTGTAGGATTAGGAAAAATAATATACCATTTGTCCAGTATAAAAATCAGTAAAGTCCCCATAAAACATGAAAACCCAACATCATCTCATGCTCAACAAGGCTGCATTCATTTGATCGAAAATACAGTAAAAACAGACATAATTTGAAATATTATTACAATTTGAACTAACTGTTTCTATTTTAATACATTTCAAATGTAATTTATCCCTGTGATGACAAATCTGAATTTTCAGAAAACATTACTCCTGTCTTCAGTGTCACATGATCCTTCAGAAACCCTTCTAATATGTCAATTTGCTGCTCAAGAAATAACAATGCTGAAACCATGATGCAATAAAAAGTTCTAAAGAACAGCATTTATTTGACATTTTCTAATATTAGGCTATAATATCTTATACTGTCTTTACTGCGACATTGAATTTAATGTTTCCTTGCTGAATAAAAGTATTAATTTCTTTATACTGACCCAAATCTGCACACACATACACACTTTCCACTATCGTAATCGAGAACAAACCTACCTGTGTCTGCAACATTTAAGCAATCACAGCTGACTAAGACATGAAAAATAACATATACAAACCTAAAACATCCACACTACACCAAAACACCTTCTGTAAATCCACAACACCCTAGACAGAGTTAATGTGTCAGGGATGCTTCCCTGTCAAGCCGCATTACGCCACAGCGGCAAATAAATTCTGACTTGCATCCCCTCTCTAATGAACGTATCAATGATATATGAACAGATGTATTTTTAGCCGCCTGCGCAGACTAGCTTTTCAAGAGAGAAGGTCTAATGCAATGTGAAATCTGTTGTTGCCACAAAACTGATTTTTATTGCTATAGCTCCATTTCTTGAAATGTATTTAAAAGAAAGTGTAAACAGAAAACTGTAGTGTCTGCTTGAAATCTGAAGGAGAAAAGAAGTGTTGCATTCATCTGTGTTGTTACATCCAGATTTTGTTCAATTACACACTATTGTTCACAATCAGGATTAGTGATTTGAAAAAACCTCTAATTAAACTTTGGCTTGTAACTCATCCTACGATGTTTGTGCTATATGGACGTACCAGTAAGTGATATCACAAATCAATAATAATCTAATGTTTGTATGAATTACCAATGACCCAAAACGAATTGCTCCAACTCTTCTCTAATACAGATTGAGGGAAACATCAGAATTATTAAAAGTAGTGTGAAGTGTGGCGTAGGTGCAGGCCATAACGTGTGTTGGCAGGAAAGACGTGCAGTGAGGTGGGATTGATTTATGACCTAATGCCTGTGAGGCAAAGCATAGCAACCCTGAGAACTATCTGTGCCTTTAGTTACTGCTTCAAATCTGGAGTCAGTTAAAAGCTGGACGTCTTTTTTTTTATTTGCGGAATTAAGTTATTTGCTTTCACTTTTTCTGTTTTGGATTAAAGGCATTGTTTTGTAAATGTGCCAAAGCCACTTTTTACCCCTTCCATCAGAGAACACACTGAGTCACACAAAGTGCTAAAGAGGGTCAAAAATGAAACTAGAGGTGATGGGTGAAAAAGAGTGAAAGCAGAACCTTTTTTTAAAAAAAAGAAGGCAGAAACATTATGCTGACTTCTACAATAACCCGTTTTGGCCCACAAATAAGGCATCATCGCATACATGCTTCATAAATAAGCCAATCCCAAAATGCACCGCAATATATATTAATGTATATTATTAATGCCAAGTACTGAACAAATATAGTTAATTAAAATTAAAATTACAAGTTAATTAAAATGTCACTGTTATATTTTTTTACAACATGCTATTGTCAAACCTCATTGGAACTAGCCTCTTGTTCGCTTTACACATGGAGCTCTATTTGTGAATGAATATAGTCTTTCAAATCAGATAACAACAACAAAAAAGGTCAATTGGAGGAGGGACAGGAGGAAGAATCCTTGAGGGAATGGGAGGAAGAGTCCATGAGGGAATGGGAGGAAAAGTCCATGAGGGAATTGGAGGAAGACTCCAATAGGGATGGGAGGAAAAGTCCATGAGGGAATGGGAGGAAGAGTCCAAGAGGGAATGGGAGAAAGAGTCCATGAGGGAATGGGATGAAGAGTCCAAGAGAGAATGGGAGAAGTATATGAAGGAATGGGAGAAAGAGTCCATGAGGGAATTGGAGGAAGAGTCCAAGAGGGAATGGGAGGAAGAGTCCATGAGGGAATGGGATGAAAAGTCCATTAGGGAATAGGAGAAAGAGTCCATGAGGGAACTGGAGGAAGACTCCATGAGGGAATGGGAGGAAAAGTCCATGAAGGAATGGGAGAAAGAGTCCATGAGGGAATGGGGGGAAAAGTCCATGAGGGAATTTGGATGAAGAGTCCAAGAGGGAATGGGAGGAAGGGTCCAAGAGGGAATGGGAGGAAGGGTCCAAGAGGGAATGGAAGGAAAAGTACATGAGGGAATGGGAGGAAAAGTCCATGAGGGAATAGGAGAAAGGGTCCATGAGGGAATGGGAGGAAAAGTCCATGAGGGAATTGTAGGAAGACTCCATGAGGGAATGGGAGGAAAAGTCCATGAGGGAATGGAAGGAAAAGTACATGAGGGAATGGGAGGAAAAGTCCATGAGAGAATAGGAGAAAGAGTCCATGAGGGAATGGGAGGAAAAGTCCACGAGGGAATTGGAGGAAGAGTCCAAGAGGGAATGGGAGGAAGGGTCCAAGAGGGAATGGAAGGAAAAGTCCATGAGGGAATAGGAGAAAGAGTCCATGAGGGAATGGGAGGAAAAGTCCATGAGGGAATAAGAGAAAGAGTCCATGAGGGAATGGGAGGAAAAGTCCATGAGGGAATTGGAGGAAGAGTCCAAGAGGGAATGGGAGGAAGGGTCCAAGAGGGAATGGAAGGAAAAGTCCATGATGGAATAGGAGAAAGAGTCCATGAGGGAATGGGAGGAAAAGTCCATGAGGGAATTGGAGGAAGAGTCCATGAGGGAATGGGAGGAAAAGTCCATGAGGGAATTGGAGGAAGAGTCCACGAGGGAATGGGAGGAAAAGTCAATGAGGGAATTGGAGGAAGAGTCCAAAAGGGAATGGGAGGAAGGGTCCAAAAGGGAATGGGAGGAAGAGTCCAAGAGGGAATGGGAGGAAGAGTCCGAGAGGGAATGGGAGAAAGAGCCCATGGGGAAGCAGAGTAAGGAATAGTCCAAGTGGGAGTCGGCAGTTGGAAAAGCCAAGGAGGAGACGGAGTAGAGAGGAGCCAGACTCATGGCACAACCGATGGAGGGAGGAGCCAGGGCGGGGCCGGGAATCTGATGGAGTGATGTGGAGCTGGGAGGGGTTTTCTGAAGATAAAATTCCCATGGTGACACCGTGGGTCTGGAAGGCCATGGCAGATCCACATGCTTGCAGGGCTGAGGTGTAGACAATAGCTTGGCAGACTGGAGTGGAGCTGGTGGGAGTGAAGAAAACAGTGGAGCAGGTAGGAAGGAGGAGCCTGGTGAAGCCGAAGAGGTTGAGTGACGAGGCACAGCTAGAGGCCCGGAAGTCCATGGTGCAAATAGGGTGATGACTGACCAAGGCGAAGCCAGAGGGACGAGGATGCCTGGCGGAGCTTGAGGTCTGATGAACAACGGTAGAGGCGAGAGAGAATGGAGCCAAGGGGGAGCTGATAGGTCAGATGGTTGAGGTGTGCATCGACACACAAGGTTAAAGCTGGTGACCAGGATAGCCCAAAGGGGATCCGAGTAGCTGTACAGGGTCACTAAAGGAGGAGTCGGGGCTGAGGATCTGAATGGAGTTGTCAGTGGAGGAGGGAGTGGGAGGTTTGGCGGGACCAGTGGTGTCAAATGAGACTGAGGCTGGCAGGGACCAGAGCCTGGAACTAGGGATGTTCCGATACCAGTATGGGTATCGGGCCCGATACTGAGGTTGTGTTCTTGTTATAATTCTCCACTCACTCCTCTTAACTGGTTGTGTCCTGCTGGGAGCAGCTATAAATATCCACTGTACTATTAAATTAAATATACACATGATAGAGGAATAAAATTAATAGTCAAAGTTATAGTAAGTTATAATATTTTATTATCCGCATCAGGGGAAGGGGCATGGGCAAGACCAACTCCAAACAGTCCAACTAAACAGACTTAATAGACATAAGAATGGACAGGGACTGAAGGACTGAACTGAGCTAAACAGGTGGAAGGTTAATTTTAGCGTCACACTGGACATTTCATTTACAAACTGCTGTAATTTGTACAACAACCAATGTAATAAAATGTTCTTTCAGATGACACTGAACATGCTATTTAGTGCAGTTTGTGCTACAAACAATACAGTGTGTAAAAAAATGTAAAATGTAACCCACAGGTACATTTTTTTTTTCATGACTGTTCAATAGACCTGCATCTGCAAGAAAAATATATAATATATATATATATATATATATATATATATATATATATAGCTTATCCACAAGTTTCCTACGCCCCATGAGGCCTTGCGTCAAAAGTGGGCGTGACTTCCGGTTTGAAGTAAACAAAGCGCGACTTGACATGCTTGACACTCGTTCATTCAACAGTTGACAGTCATTCAAGTTACTGCGATCCAAACCAGGGATGGAAATTAACTTTTTTGTCCACCGGCCACTGTGGCTGGTGGATTTCAAAATTTACCAGCCACTCAATGTTTTTACCAGCCACTTTCTCGTTTTTAACCGACAATGCGTAACTGCATGTGAAAATTAATACTACAAGATCTACAATACTACTTAACCAGTTTATTTAATCTCAAGTCTCAATGAAATACTGACATTTTCTCTATTTCTCTTGCTCTTCCTCTCCTGTTCCCCTCCTCTGCTCTTCCATCTTCAAAAGACTTCCATGTTTTTTTTTTATTTTTATAAAACACCATATACTTTTACCCACATTAAATAAAAACCACGTTTAAATAGGTAATTTTCTTTTCTGATATAGCCTACAGCAGTTCTTGTTAAAACACACTAGATATGAAAAATCTGTGCATTTTGGGCACTTTTTGTGTGAAATCATGTTTATTTTTGTGTCCATCTAAAGTGTGCTTTCAAGCATGAACAGTGATCTGGCCCATTATCTGTTCACCGATGCCGACAGTGACGCATTTCAGGCGGCTTTTTATTTCTCATCTCCATACATATATCTAATAATAAAGCTATTGCTAATGCAAGGGCTAGGAATCAAAGAATAGGCTCTATGCACGATCGCTTCCATATTTGTCTCAGCACGCCCACTCACTTCCGGTGCTGCGTCAGTCTATGGTCATAAGCCGGTTTTGCGATAGGTGGATATAGTGTCAAATTACACTCGCTGTTTATAAAAACGTCCTCCGGTTAACGTGAATGATGTTAACAACACTGTGAGGCAGTTAGCTGTCACGCAAGAGTAAAAAATAGAAGTTATTTAAATTATATATTTCGAGCCAAATCAACAACTTTGAGTGTTAGTATTCTCTCATATCATACGAAATTCGACTAGCGAATCAGCGTTTCTAAAATCGTTGTCTCCGTTTCTGAGAAAACGGATTTTATTACAGTTTTGCCGCCTATACACTTGGCCTGCAGAACGCGGTTCCGGAAGTAAAGACGCTGACTGAGATTCGTTCGAACACACGTCAGCAGGGTTCGTGCATAGAGGCTATTCTTTGCTAATACTTCCTCATCATCGTGGAGAGCGCAGTTCGCACCGCTTTCTCCTTTCCACAAGCGCGTGCTCTTCTGTGGCGTCTGTCGTTGCTATGCAACAATGAACTTGCGCGCCGCGTCGCTTTTATGAGTAGATGCGGAAATAGCGCGCGGGTATGTTCACGCGGCTGGCTCTTTACCACACGAGAGCTTTTCTTCTTTTATCAAGCCTCGACGGATAAAACGCGCGGGTGTTGAAGGTGTGCCTCCTCTTAAAGTGTCCACCGTCCGGGTGAAACAGTATGCTATTTTTATTCACCCGCCACGGTGGCTGGTAGGTGAAGTTAATTTACCCGCCACAACACAAAATCACCCGCATTTGGCTGGTGGCGGGTGCTAATTTCCATCCCTGATCCAAACTAGCAAACGATGCGAGAACACAACCTCAACAAAATTAAAAAGGGTGAAATAACAGTACCTTTAACCTCTGCAGTAGTTGATTGAGAGTATTATAATATCATTATTAATAATCAATAGTCATCAAGGCATGGTGACAGACAGTTGTGTGAGCTGACAAACAATTAAAATAAAAAATACACACTTAGTCATTGTGCTTTGGAGTTTATTCAAAATTATAAATGAATGTGCCACTTGAATACATTAACTGGCACATTTGGTATTCTGTCAACACAGGCTTTGATCCTGAATTTAGGTGTAACATCAGTAGCAAACAGTATCACATGCTGATAGAGTTTATAGAATATTAAGATTTTAAACAAATCTACACAGGAAGATTCGTCATCTTTTGGGAGGTGATGGAAACTACAAATGTTGGCAGGATCACTCTGATTTTGTTTTCAGCTTATGTTCAAAACAATCACGTTTAAGCCACTGAATTAGTTTAGTCCGGTTATACATACAACCGCGAACAGCACATGTTGTCCCTGAGCTCCGTAAAGACATCTCTCATAAAGATTTGCGTCTTTAAATAGTAAAATAATTCTCTGAAAAACAGCTAGCCTCTTCGCTAACTAACACACAAAATACTAGTGGTGCAACGGATCATCATTGATCCGTGATTCGTTCGGATCAATGTCTTCGGTTCGGGACACACGTGATCCGCGGATTGATTACGAAAAAAAAAGTGCGCATGTTCAGTCAACACACAGCTTCGTCATAGCGAGCGGAGGAACGGAGAAGCTTGAACGCCCCGCGTCATTTAAATCACCTGTATGGGACCATTTTGGATTTCCCATCAAATATAACATAAAGGAAAGAGGTTAGTAGATAAAACCGAGACGTATCACCGCGTCATGCAGAAGCTGCAGCTGTCATGAGACAAACACTACCGCGAGACGGCTGCATGCCCAAGCACACGTGATACAGTGGCCACCTGTCAGTAGCGGAGTGGCATCCGGAGAGTCGGATCTTTTCCCGGTGGGCCAGTAGTGTTTCGATGCCGCGAGGGCCTGTCTGATAGTTATACATTGCAAGTTATTAGCAATCCACACAATCCAGCGGCCTGTACACAATAGTCTCTGCAACGGCGATAGTTTGAAGCGCGCGTCCGTGTGAAGACAGTGCGCGACTGCGCGAGCCGCAAAATACACTGTATCCATGCAACTGATAGCAGCAAAAAAGAGCGCTCTTGATTAAAAAAAACAACAACAGATTTTAGCGCTAGATCTCTTATTTAATAGCAAACTAAATGAATTATCTGCTAGTTAACTGGAGATGTTTCATTTATATTTGTATTAGGTGTAACTTTCCCCCCAACTTTCATAGATAGCATAAATAATTTGCAAGCTGCTAAAATAAAGGATACAAAACATCAGCAAAATGATCTATCGGCTATATGATTATAATCAGAGCATGTGCATGTCAGTGATTTATTTATATTAGGTTATTACAGCATTAAAGAGCACAGACCTATGCAAAGGAGGTGCATGAGAAACGCCTTGTAAGAAATATTTTCCTTTTCAGGAAAAGTATCGAAAAAGTATCGAAATCGCAATACTTGACTTGGTATCGGTATCGAAACAATAATTTTGGTATCGTGACAACACTGCTTTAAACACACGCTGAAAGTGCTTGAGCCACGTTACGACATGAACTGTTGGGGATGAACTATCCCGAGCATCTGTTGCGCTCACGACAGACGGGTGGACTTCTAGGGGAACGGCCGAGCTATGTGACGATAACCGTTATCATCACATAGCTCTCACCGCTCACAATATAAAAGTGTTAATAAACAAAATAAACAAAAAGACAAAACTTATGTTTATTTGTCTTGTCTTGTCTTTTTTTTTTTTTTTTTTTGCTGATCCGAAAAAATGATCCGATCCGTGACTCTGATCTGAGAAACGATCCGATCCGTGAGTTTTTTGATCCGTTGCACCCCTACAAAATACCATTGGGATGCTACTTCCGCCGCCTCACTGGAAGTTTTACCCACTTTATTTTTTACAGGAGCGCCCCTCGGAAACTTGTGGATAGGCTAGCTGTAACGGTCACCAGCTGGAGTGCCCTTTTGAGCCAGCAGAGGGCACTCCAGATAAGACTATTATCATTCACAAACTACAGTTCCCAGAACTCACTGCCCGGACTCATCATCACTGATCACATTCACCTGTACCTCATTCACTGATTGCATTCACCTGTGTCTCATCCTGTTAGTCTGTCTATAGACCATTTCACAAGATGTAAACAACACTGGTCCAGAAGCACTTCCTGTTTCATTTTAACACTACATAAAAGCTGGGATAAAATACAACCAACAGAACATTTAAAACTGAATCAAAAAGTTAAACAAACATCTTTAAGATGTTTTCTTTACATGTGAAATAAAGAAAACAGTTACAAACTGAAACAGGAAGTGCTTCTGGACCAGAGTTGTTTACATCTTGTGAAATGGTCTATATATACCTTGTGTTCACATTCACTGTTTGCGAAGTCTTGTTGTACTGTGTCTGCATTTCTGAGCGTTTTCCGTGTTTGTTTTCTGGTTTTTGATTTTGGATTGTTCTTGGATTTTGATTATTGCTGCCTGCCCTGACCTCTGCCTGTTTTTTGGATTCCCACTGTGTGTTCTCCATTGCCCTGTCTGCTGATTCTCGACCCTGCCTGTACGACTATTCTTAATAAAGCTGCATTTGGATCTTCAGCTACAAGCCTCAGAGCAGTTCATAACACTAGCACCTCTTGTGGACGTTTCATCTGAAAAGTGCAGCGAAAGCTACCTGAAACAATGCATTTCAGGTTTTGGAGAAATGTAGGCAAAGGCCCATGCGGTTCAAAGGACAGTCAGGAGTATCACGCTGAGACTTTCTCCATTTAAAACATCAAATTAAACATATTAATAAAATTTGTAATCTCACAGCACGTATTTGAGCCTGCAGAATGTGTACCTGTGTTACTACACCTCAGCAGAATCTGATTAACTGATTAACCTTCAAATGCATATTTGTTTATTTAATATTAATGTCAAATTCAATACATTTTCATATAATATTTATTAATTATATTTTATATTATATTTGTATGTATTCTTAATATTCTGTTAAACCCCTTTTCTAATATAAGCTTCAATCAATAAGCCTGCTCGCATGACATCACAGAGACCTTTGATTAAATTCATTTCACGCTTATTTAGAGATCCATCCTAAAAGTACTATGAGTCTGATGTTTCTGTGTTCTAATTAAAGCATTAATACAGAACATGGTGATCCAGCCCGAGAGAGACTATATTTTACCCCAGCTGAACTTAAAGTCAATGGAGTATGTAAGTGCTTTTGTCTGTATGTGTGAAAGGTTGAAAATAGCTGTGCATGGTGATTGATAGCATAACGTTAAGATGTGGTATAGACAAAGTGTATATTAATAATCCTTTACACAAGGTTGAGTTTTACACAACTGATGCCAAGCAGATAACGTTCACTTTACAGTCAGCAGTGAGACACGCAGCTTTGATGTCAGTTGATCTAAAGCAAAGCGCAAGTGAAGAGATACAGCAGGGCTTTATTCTGAACGTTAACAGTTATCATAGAGAAGAGAACTACAGACATGTAAGAACAGTCAGACTTCATGGCAGTATCTGTAGCTATACACTTTCATAATGAACTACATTGTCACATCAGTCAGGGTCTAAGTAGCATCAGTTAGATTCACGGTAACTTGATGCTTTAGTGTGTCAACAACGGGATGTGATGTAACCAAATTTAATTCTTAAAATGCCCCCAGCACATAATAAATAGCCTAATAATCAATAATCATTGTGCTGTTTAAACCAACAGTCCCCAGATCCTATTTAAACCAACAGTCTCTTTTCTCACAAAGCCACAGATCATTTCAGCGTAATTTGGATATTATTCTCTTTGGCCACTTGCATCCTGTTTTCCACAAATATTTTACAATACAATGTAGATTTATATTCTTGCCTTGTTTTTCCATAATTATCTTCACATCTCAAGCTTTTATAAGAAACCCAATTTCCCTGTTTCTGGCAGGGTGAGATACACATAAACTTGTTTCATTGAGAAAAAGGCAGCGAGAGGAGAATCGGGGAGTAGTAAAAGAGAATTACTGCCGCAGAATTAGAATACGGCTCATAATTAGAATAGGAATTTTGCCACTGCCAAATTATCTGAATTATTTGCAGCTGAGGGGAGATGGGAGCTGGGGTACTTTAACCTAATCGAAAGCAGAAAAAAATGTGTTCCACTTAATTAGTGGATCTCGTTTGACTAATAGGTAACCATTCCTTTTTTAATGCAGGGAAGTTCCTATACATGAGAAAAGAGTCTCTATAAAAACAGAAACATGGAGTATGCGTGTTCTGCCAGTGTTCTGGCTCTTACATCCAAACACTCTTCCACACCCCGTGTACGTGAGGAAGCCGAGTTAAAGCCAGCACAACATGTGTGTGTTTATAGGCCGGTTGCGTCTATCGGTAGGGAATCTTACATGGTAATGCCCAGACCCACTGAGTCTAATAAACACAGTGGAAACATGAAGTCTGTGAATGCACCTGGGATCCGCTGAGAGTGATTATGAGCAGGTTATTCAGCAAAACCCTGGTCTTATTTTCATAACACAAGTTCAATATGCTTCCCAGCGCAACATCTGTGGATTTTAGCAGGAAATGAGACATCAATTAATGTGATCTTGAATATCCATACAACAAAAATATTTCAGTAGTTATTTTTGGTTAATTTTATCAGAAACTGCTGAATAAAATATTTTAAAAAAAGGTTGTCCCATTTTGTCTTGTCCGTTGGTTATCACTGTCAATTACCACCATTTCTGAAAAACATTTAAGTACAGTTGTCAATCCAGACACTTAGCAGAGTACTTACAGTAGCAGCACGAAAAACGTCACGTAATGTAACCCTTGTTCCCTGAATGAGGGAACGGGAGACATAACGTCGACATGACAACATAATTGGGATCACTTCAAGGAGCCCATCATCATCGCGTGTGTCTACAGAACAAGCAGTTGGCGTGCATAAATCGCGTCACGCGCCCACACCCCACAGTGCGGGTATAAACAGGAAGAAGGTGCACGCACATATTGTTTTTCTCTGAGGAGCCGAGGTTGTGACGGGCATACAGTGATGGCCAACAATGATGGCAACGGGACGTTATATCTCTTTAGGGAACGAGGGTTACATTAGTAACCGAGATGTCCCCTTCAGTCGCTCATGTTCCACGTAACGTCAATGTGACGACGTAATTGGGATCCCATGAAAAACACCACAGTTGCTGCTACATCCAGCGCCCAAAACAGCACAACTAACAAGACCTGCTCCTCGTCCTCCCTGACCTTGCACAAGGTCTGTGCAAGAAGGCTCACTAGAGGAAATACATACTTGTGTAGGCCCCGTGGCCAGCTGTGCGCTAGAACATCCATGCCGAGGGTCCCCTCGGTCAGGGAAAAGAACAACTGGGAGTGTCTGGAGTGGCAAACAGATCTACTTGTGTGGTCAGAAGCACCTGAAAATCAGAGCACTTAGGGGTGGAGTCGTCTTTCTCCTGGTAGCACCCACTACTGCAGTGAGAGTATAGCATGGTTGAGCAGGCCCGGAATATAAATGGCACAAAGCGACCTCAGATCCTTCTCACTCCAGAGGAGGAGATGGCGGGCCAGGAGAGACCTGGCACGAGCCGCTCTACCACTCCCATCTCGGGACTCAATTGTGGAGCCAGTGTTGGAGCGGCATAACCGTGGCTGCAGATGCCATATGCCCCAGGAGCCTCTGAAAAAGTTTCAGTTGTGCCGCTCTTCTACCTGAGCGTGCTCATGCAGTTCAATACTGACTGGACACAGGCCTCGACCAGATCCATACAGAGAAAAGAGATCCTCTACCTGGGGTAAGTTTGCCCTTTTCCCAGTTGGACTGAAGCCCAAGGTGGCAGAGGTGGCTGAGCACCATATCCCTGTGTTCGCACAACTGCTCTCTCAACTGGGCGAGACCTAGCCAGTCGTGGAGATAGTTGAAAATGAGAACATCATGCTCCAAATGGGAGCATGGTGAAGACTTTTTCTCCACGACTTACGTAAAGACACAGGGTGACAAGGTGAGCCCAAAGGGTAAGACTTTGTACTGATATGCCAGTCCCTCTAATGCAAAGCGAAGAAACGGTCTGTGTCGAGGGAGAATCGAGACATGAAAGTACGCATCCTTCAGGTCGATTGCTGCAAACCAATCTTGGGGACGGATACATTTTGAAATGACCCCAGAGCTGAGTGTGTGGTGCAACAAGTACCTGCTTCCGTCAAAGGGCAGAGTGAGTGAGCGGAGCGTCAGTGAGTCCAGGACACTCGCTGTGCCAGTGCTACTCGTTGGTGATGAAAGAGGAGCTTGAGGGGTAGCCCCATGAGCCTCTTGGGTACCAGAGGTTTCAGAAATTTCTCTTATATTGAAATTGTGGGTCCAGTGGCAGAACAAAAACAAAAGGAAACAAAAGGAAACTACAGATTCTCCGCTCGGCCCTCCAAGAAGCTTGCCTCCTGGTCTGGCAGCGGCCTGGACAGGCTTGGTCGACTTTCTGCGGATTGCTCCATGCTGAAGCCTGGATGTTGGCTGCTGCTGAGGCTTAGCAGGAATGGAGGACACCGTGAGGAGACAGACTTCGGCAACGAGCAGGGGATGGTCTGTGGCCATCCACAGAAGTAGGTCAATTCTGAGGTCCAGAATAATAATAAGGTTTTTAATCTTTTACGTTCCCCCGAGAAATGTTGTATTCCCTCGCAGTAAAATTGCATTCTCTCACAAAGACATTTGCATTCCCTCACAAAACTTGTTGTGAGCTCAGACAAACACTTCCCGATTAATGTCCAGCTTGGCAGAGTTTTAGACAGCTCCGTACATTAACAATGGAGCAGTTCATAGAGCTTGAACTTGTTGTCCACGACGTTACTATGATTTGGAAATACATGTTATTTGTGTTTTAACAACGTTTAGCTCTTGAGTTTTTGATCTGGAAAGTTTGAATCTTGATTTCCATTACATGAGAGTAGATGTTAAAACTTCATGCTGATTTGTACTCAGCTTTCGCCAAAAACTAAGATGTAGCTTTGCAGTAACATATGCTTCCTCATCCATATACGCTTCTTTCCATATGGTGATGTGAAACTTCCTCTGCCCGGCATTAATGACTGCAGTGTACTTGGTGCGTCAACACATCCAATGGCTGCAACAATGATGTGATCTCCCCAGTGGACCAACAGGACAACCGTCTGGATTGAGCCGAGTAGGTGATATCTCTGGTGTCTTTAAGTGGGCACCTTCCATCCTCAGTGTTTCGTCGACTAGCCCAAAACACCTCAAGAGGGCTCGACAGTGACAGCAGGAGAGATGTAAAGGTCAGTAAGCTGGGCTGAGACCTGAGCACAATCTCACAAACTCTCCGCAACCCAGCCATACCCGTTTGACTGAGGCTGTCAAGCCCCACTGACATCGTTAAAGCGGGTTCAGTGGCAACGGTTTGGCATACTACCTAACGCAAAACAGACAATCTGCCCAAACACCAACACTCATTCACACAATATACACAGGAACGTACTGTAATAACTATGCAAATTATACAATTAAACCAACAGACTCTACAAAACCATAGCGTGGCAGCCTGTAGACAGCCAGCCAGAATCTTTCCGTCTCAACCACAGCCAGTTGCTGCTCCTTTCAGCTGCTTCAGATAAGTCCTTTACTGTGCGACGCAACTCTTGGCCACTGAATCCGACGTCCCTTAGGAACCGGGTTGTAGAGTGTGCCACAAATCCTCGACAACCCAGTTCCACTGGATAAACCTGGACACTCAATCCTCACTGTTCTGCTTCAGTGGACAGATGAGCATACCGCAGTTTCTTCCATCTACAGCATCCTCCCATGGCACTGTTAACTCTATCATTTGAACAATGCGTGCTGATCCAGACCACAAAACAATATCTGGTCGTAGGTCAGTGGTGGCAATCTCAGGTGGAAAAATAAGCCGTTGATCAAGATCAGTCAGCATCTTCCAGTCACTAGCAGCTTCCAGTTGTCCTGGTCGAGAATTGTTTTTAACAGCTTTTCTTGATGGTTGCTCACCTGGGCAGAGGAATATTGTCTTTTGTGTGTAATGTTTTGCTAGAACAGGTGGAAACTCATTGGTCATGTTACGCTTGCCTACCAGTGCTAAAGCCAAACATTGCAGTACTTTGTCGTGGTGCCAAGTAAACCAACCCTGGCTAAGAGCCACCTTATATCATGTCAAAATGTGCCTTAAAGTGAAAGGTGATGAACACAAAGGACAAGAGGGATCCTCGCCTACCCAGAGGTATAGGTTCTGTGGTGATGGGAGCACATCATATGTATTGCCAACTTTACTGAACTCCATGGACTACACTGACTGCATTTCTTTATATTTGAGTCGAAGTTCTAACACTATGAACCGCTCCATTGTTAACATACGGAGCTGTCTGAAACACTGCCATCAGGACATTAAACGGGAAGTTTTTGTCCGAGCTCACATGTTTTGCAAGAAAACGCAAAGGCTTTGTGAGGGAACCCGAATATCTTTGCGAGAGAATGCAAAAGTTTTGAGAGGGAACACAAAAGATTAAAAATAAAATAAAATAAAAAACTTCCCCTGCTACTAGTAGTTGTCATGTTGCTTTAGTTATGGTGCCATCTTGGATTCAAGACCCTCCTAAAATGTACTACATTTCTTTATTATATCTAATCTCATAGTGTTTAAACAATAGGCATTTATTCATTAGTTTTAAATTTCAACACGTCATGTTAACCTGTAAACTAAAGCCACTCAATGAAACCTAAACCCAGCGCGCTGAAAATATATGATCTCTTTTTCAAACAGAATCATTTGCCCTTGCAGTCACCTAACAGAAGCCTCAAAACAGATGCAAAAGACAGGACAGGAAGGAAATTCAGAGGGACGTCAGAATGACTAAAAAAAAAAAAAGCTGCAGGTTTTGACCCACTGCTCAATGAATAAATCTGTACAGACTGCTGTCGCTGCAAATCCTGCTCCATTATACAAAATCCAAACATGCCGCGGTCCACATGAACATCAGCAAACATTAAACAATTTCAGCACCAAGAATCTTTTCACATTTAGTGTCCACAAAGCGTATTTGTATTCTTAGGTCACACTAAAAATGTCTGAATGTCAATGCAATAGAAAATATTAAAAGAAGTGTCATTTATTTGAATAGAATATCACAGGCACAGATTTCATGCTATATATATATATATATATATATATATATATATATATATATATATATATATATATATATATATATATATATATATATATATATATAGCATAAAACAATACACAATACATTACTGTGACACTTTGTGATTGAGGAACTTTACTGAAACATGCATAGATGAACTGGACCTGTGGTTATCATGCCATTTTTGGTTTAATGTGTTTCACAGATCTGAGCTCTTTTCTGATCTTTTGTTCTCAATGACATGACTTTTGCTTGATGTTTCCAATTCTTCAGAGATTATACAAGATCTGTCCTTTAATCTCTAACTGTTTACCTGTACATTTATAAAATTTATATAATTTATACATTTAGATTGTTTTTATCAAATTAATTATTTAGAAATGAATGAATCATTTTTAGTATTAAAAGCTTTAGTATTAAAGCTAGAGAATGACGTTATGGGATCCTAACTCTACCCCAGACCTAAACCTAACCCTAAACAGCGCAGTCTCATCCCAATTTGTCATATAACTGACGTTTTGGGACGTCTTTTGACCATTCGTCAATATACGACTTTTTAGGGCCCCCTTAAACGTCGGTAGATGACGTTATGGGATCCTAACTCTACCCCAGACCTAAACCTAACCCTAAACCCAACTTGTCACCTAACTGACGTTAAAGGTAAAGCGTCAGTTGTATGACGACCCGGGATCGTCATCTACCGACATTTAAGGGGGCCCTAAAAAGTCGTATATTGACGAATGGTCAAAAGACGTCCCAAAAAGTCAGTTATATGACGAATTGGGATGAGACTGTGTTACCCTAAACCCAACACGTCACCTAACTGACGTTAAAGGTAAAGCGTCAGTTGTATGACGACCCGGGAGGATCGTCATCTACCGACGTTTAAGGGGGCCCTAAAAAGTCGTATATTGACGAATGGTCAAAATACGTCCCAAAACGTCAGTTATATGACGAATTGGGATGAGACTGTGTTAGCTGGTCTTGTAAATAACTCAGAATATCACAGGGAAAACAATTCCTTTGCCTTTAAAGCAATCATAGATAAAAATCAAGCATTAGGAGAAACTTGTCAAATCCACATTAGTCAATCATTATAGTCATTCAAGAGAAAATGTTTAATTCTACAAACCCAGAAAAATTACAGACACAAACCTGACCATGAGAAACTAAAGGACTACACCAAACTGTCCTGTGACAACTGACAGCTCCACCCCGCTTTGTATCATGGGTAATTCAAACTGTGATAAAATCTGCTGTCAGCTAACCGCCTCATAGAGCCAGACATATTCACTTATTTACACAGGCAAGAAATACTACTTTAAAACGGTACTGCATGTTTATGTTGGCACTAAATACATACACACTAAAACATCTCCATTTGTCAAGGCCC
Source organism: Cyprinella venusta (assembly GCA_038021265.1). Classification (NCBI taxonomy): domain Eukaryota; kingdom Metazoa; phylum Chordata; class Actinopteri; order Cypriniformes; family Leuciscidae; genus Cyprinella; species Cyprinella venusta. Next base: position 10,429,637 of record CM075884.1, on the reverse strand, counting down.
TACAGTGGAAACATGTCTCAGATACATCCGTTTATTTTTGGATACAATTTAAAGGAAAACAATTATATATTAAATCTAAGTTATTTATTAGTGTATAAATCTCTTGAGACTTTCTGAACATGCTGATGGAAGTCCATAAAAACACAACATGTCCATGGTTCTTCTTTTCAGATGGACACCTCATTTTCTGAAGTGCACTTGAAGCTACGGCTATGGGAAAATACACAACACAAACACACCATGATTCAGCCACCCACCACACCACGACCGGTCAACCGCTCTCAGGCCAACAGCCCGTCAGATTTGACAGTTCTGATTTCTGTGAAGTCAGAGGCCATCTATACAGACCTGGCCATAGAAGTCTAGAGTGTGTTTGTGTGGAGTTTGATGGTTCCCAGGAGCCTCTCAGCACAGGAAAGGGCCCATCAGGCCCCGAGGTGACTCTGCACACCTCCAGACAAAACTACCCACAGTATTACATCAGAATTGATTGACCTGTGATCCAAGATGGAGGAACGTGGGATGTGAAACTTCAGGCATGCTCTTCTTACACATGGCTTTCTCTGCGCTCAAAATGAACAGCCGTGAGATGATTACTGAGATCTACAATTAGCATACATTAAAAAAAAGGACTTGGGGTTGATATTTTTTAAAGTAAAAAGTCAATGCCACTGCAAATGCCATTTGAAACTTATTTTTACATCAGTAATCGTTACCACCTGCAATCAACATGACATTGAAGATCATGTAAAACTAAAGATTATTGTCTATTTAAAGGAGTAAAACAGAAGTGCACTTAAATTAATTGAATGTGCACATGTAGTGTACTTCAAATATAAAAAAAAGAATACAACTGTACTTGCAGATAACATAAAATTAGTTAACTAGGCAACTATAGTGTATGAAAAAAGAGCAGGTTCATGATAGTTTCTTAACGCAATTAACTCTATCCCCACCATCCCTGCCATTGAAAGAATCCATGTTTTCACAGTTAAAGGGGGTGGTCTTACACAACTTCTAAAAGAGTACTGAAACTCCAGATCAAAAAAAAAAAAAAAATAGGCGAAAAAGAAACAAAAACAAGCGATAAAAGCATTGGTAAAATAACATGATCATCAAACATTAAACAGCATATAAATCAAAACTGCCTAATTTACTGAATGAAATGTTAACCCAGAATGAGGTATAGCACTGTGCAAACTTTGTTTTCTATGTTGATGGAAACATTATATGTTTCAATCATCATTCTGAACCTGGATGTAACTTTTTTTTTTAAACAAAATGTTTTTAATTTATTTATTATTATTATTATTATTAATAATTGATTATTTATTTTATTTATGGAACTTACCTACAGTCAAGTTTTGATTAAAAAATAATGCATGAAGCTAGAATTATTATTATTTATTTATTTATTTATTAAGCACACTCTGTTATTTATTTTGACATATTGTATGTTCAGATATTCATAAAAATGTTCTGGGGGCCATGGAAGTTTCAAATAATTATGTTTTAAAAATATTTAGCAATACTTTAAAGTACAACTATTTTGGCGTGTTGACTAACATACTTGATTACAACATTAAGTATAGTGTGTTATTCAACATTACAAAGTCAACATCTTTTCAATATACTAAATTGCAACTTTATCTTTACAAATTTTTAATTACAAATAAAAAGTTTCAATATAAATTACATTAAAGTATATACCATAAAAGTTTGTAAGTAGATTTGGCAGTCCACTTTAACCATATTTCAAAGACAATATGTAGTTTACATAAGGCTTATGTGGGTCAAAAACACTCCAATGTTTATCTAGTTTTTTTTTATAATATAAATTTAAATACATATATACATACATACACACACACACACACATATATATATATATATATATATATATATATATATATATATTAAATGTATGCTAAACTTTACGTCTTTTTCACAAGGTAACAAAGAAAATGTATGTGAACAAGTGATTTAAAAGAAAGTGACAGACATATTAAACTGCAGTGTGTATGTGGCCAATGAGAAACCACAAAATTGACAGACAAGGCAAAGAGACGGAAGAAAATGGGAATCCATGAAAGGATGGAAAGGACTTTTGTGAAAGGATATGGGAATGATTTTAGAGATTTTGGAGGCATTGCTCATCCTCAAGAGGAAACACAGACCCTTTATCTTCCTCTTTTTAGGACAGGAAAAGTCACAGATATAATTGATATGAGATTTGGGGGGTATATTTCAATGTAATTAGAGTCTTGATAATTGGGCTAATTAGATATAATTGTTGTGTGAGACTGAGTTTGATTAAAACAGGTTTCCCCAATACGAGAAAAAGGGGAACAATATTTCGTTGACAGGATGACATTGGCGCAACATAAATATGTGCAGTAATTAATGAAAAAACACAAACACACACATGCAGATAAATACATTCACTGTCCCGCTCAATGAGAAAGGAATATTTGACAAGAGTTATCTGCAGAGAAGATGCAGAACGATATCTCAAGGCAACATTCAAAGGAAACATTCAAAGGAATAAAACAAGAAAGAAACTTCTGTCACAGTATAAATAAGTCATTAACAATAGCTTTCTCGCTGTAGGCAGAGCCCGTCTAAAGCAGCATCCTTACCAACACCAAACCAAGGGACACATTTGATAAAATATACACCACAGATTGTCAAAAGTTTGGAATAATTAACATGTTAACAATTATATAGCAAAAACAGCAATATTGTGAAGTATTATTCAAATTTAAAAGAACTTGTATTTGAAAATTGAATATATTCCTGTGATGGCAAAGCTGAAGTGTCACACGAACCTTTGAAAATCATCTTAATATGCTGATTTTGTGCTTAAGAACATTTCTTAGTATTATCAATGTTCAAAACAGTTTTTGCTGCTTAATACTTTATGTAATTTATTTGTGATATACACTTCTATTCATAAGTTTGTGGTAAGAAAAAAAAAAAGCAATTAACACTTCTTCAAAAATGCAATAAACTGATATTATGTTAATTAAACATGTATAATGTTACAAAATATTTAATGTTTTATACAGTATTTAGAATGTATTAAAGAATCAAGAACAAATATGAATTGTGATTTTCACAAACAAAATATTAAGCAGCAAATGCTATTATTGAAAATAATAAGACATATTATTAATCATTGAGGAACAATAACAATTGAGCCAAACCAACATATTAGAATGATTTCTGAAGGATCATGTGACACTTAAGACTGGATTAATGATTTCGAAAATTCGGCTTTGCCATTGCAGGAATAAATTATATTTGTATATTTAAATAAAAACAGATTTTTTTTTAAAAGAAAAATGTAATAATATTCCACAACATTGCTGTTTTTAATGTATATGTAATAAATGTAGTATGGGTGAGCAAAAGAGACTTCTTTCAAAAAATAAATAAATAAATAAATAAAATAAAAATATAATTATTTGTAAAACTTTTGACCTAGTGTACACGCTTCACACTCATATTTCTCCTCACATTAAGCAAGCAAAACACTTCACGAGTGATTCCAGTAGTCTTTGATGTTAGCATGTTACTATTCTAATAATACACTAGTATAAAAACACGAAGAAAACAAATATATTGGGTAGCATAGTTTATGTTAAATGAGACTGAACTTACTTTTTAGAACTGAATGAAAAATTATTTATATATACAATCAATATTTCCCTCAACTTTATCCACGATTGTAATATGATGCATTCGGGAATTGCTGGGTGTGTGAAGGAAAAATGTGTCATTGCCTTAGATTTTGGCCAAACATCATAACAGATATTTTCTTGGTTCAACTAGCTTTTATTCAGCACGTTTATGATGTATTGCCAGCTTCTCGAAAGAGAAACAAAAAGTAAGGCGGAACTTGATTTTGTCCATCGGAAATTGACTAAATCGTTTCCCCATTTTTGATTTAATGGCGACTCATTTGTATCTCTATTTTATCTAAAAAGATCTCTGATAAACAAGCACATCAAATAAAGTGAAAGGTCTTCAAACCTCAAACTCTTTTTGTTATACTTTTTTACACTCTTTTCATTCTGAAAGTCATTGTGTGCACTTACCAATACTTGCGCTTTGATGCATTTTGTTTGCTCTTTTGAAATTGTAATGTGTGGTTTAAGGTTATTACTCTGGCAAAGGTGTTTGATATGTAAATCTGGGAGAGGATCAAATGAGGAGAATAATAGAAGTCAAAGAGAAAGAACAAGAGCAGTTCTGCCCATTCAGATAAACAGCTCTCTGAGCAATACCCAGCATCCCCTGCTCTCAGTTCACTGAAAACCACTAGCCTTGAGACATGCGTTTTTGTCTGTGCTGTTTTAAAGTTGGGGTGTTTGAGACTCTTTTACTGTGCCTACACCAGATGTAAGCATTATATTGTGCGTATAACCTTTTCTGGAATATAGATACCTGTATATGGTTATATCTTAATATTAATGACAATGTAACCATTTCATTTCCGCTTCTAACATTGTTTGTACTATATGACACATGCAGATTTTTCATTAATAGTAAAATAATCATAATATGAAATTTGGGAACAATGAAAGAAAAAAAAAACAATACTTAAGTATTTATCTTAAAAATAATAAGTCTTTAGCTTCTAAAACAGCAAACTCTGGTCATTTTCTTAGATTACAGAATGAGGTATATACTGTATTTGAACACTATTGAAGGAGTTCCCTTGCTGGACACCTTCTTCTAATGGAAGTTTTTTTTTTTTTTCATTATTAAAATTGTAGTTTTAAAATATTAACTGACATGCACAAATGTATTACATTAATGTATTAAACATGTCAAGAATTCAATCATGAGACTTTAAATTAAATGATCAAGAAAAGAAAATCATCCAAAATCATCCAAATTGCACAGTCAACACAAACACATCACCCGTAAGGGCGCTTCTCAGCAAATGTATTAAATGTCAACAAGCTAATACTCAAGTAAAACTTTACAAATATAATCATTGAGCTAAATATTGATTTTATTTACTAGTTGTCATGGAAAAAACTCACGTTTCATTATGTACAGTTTACTTAGTGATAAGGCATGCTCAACACTGTTTGTTTGGAGTTTTAGTCAGCACACATTGTACTTTCAGAGGTCATTCAAGCGGGCTGAGCAACAACTCATACGGATTTTCCATGCAAACAAATGGGACAGCAGTTATCAATAAACCGTGGCTGTGAACTTTCAACACCTCTGTTTGAGCCAACCACATTTCACATCAGAAGGCAAAAAAAAATCAACATTAGAGTCTCTGCTGATTCTCTAGATGGCAGTAATATGCCTCACTCATTCACATATCACATCAAAACCGAACAGCATGTATGAAGGCAGCATGTTACCGCATGAGGGGGTGGGGGTTATGTCCGATCTGTCATGCTCAGGTACAGTTAGATGATCTTGCAAAATGAAACACTTCAAACTGTTTTATCTGTGTTTAAACAATTATAGCATGTCCTGGGGGTAATGAGCATTATAGGAACAGTGATTGATTGTTATATATTAAAAAAAAATAAAAATAATAGAGCTGTGCAATGATTAATCATGATTAATAACTGCATCCAAAATTAATGTTTGTTTTTAAATAACATATTAGTATGTTCAAATATTTAGTTTATATTTATATAAATTTAGTTTATATTTAGTTAATTTAAAAAAAATAATATTTATATATAAATTTATATATAAAATATTTATATTTATATATAATACAAATGATTGATTGATATATATATATATATATATATATATATATATATATATATATATATATATATACACATACATACATACAGTACATGCAAATATTTCTCAAATATATACATACATGTATACATGTACACATATATTATCTAAACACAAACTTTTATTTAGGATGCGATCAATAGATACGGTTGTTTTAAGAAAGAATTGTTTGCTCTTTATTTAGAGTCCTATTTCTCATAAACATACTATGTACTTATTATAGTAATGTAGTTATAATAAATAACCCATGTTGTTACCTTACACTACTACTTACATTTTACAGTGTCATATGTCACTTGTACTTACAATAACAGTTACAGTGTCCTTTTAACATATGTTACATGTACTTACCATAGTATTAACAGTTAATTATGCATAATTACATGCAACTTACCCTTAACCAAACACTAACCCTAACCCTATAGTAACATGAAGTTGCTTATTATTACTCAGTACTTAAACATATAATTACACTGTAACAATGACACCTTAAAATAAAGTGTAACCCATAATTACATGCAAATAACCCTTAACCAAATCCTAATCCTACTCTAACCCTATAGTAAGTGCATGTAGTTCCCTAATATTACTCAGAACTTAAGCATATAATTACACTGTAACAACGACACCTTAAAAATCTGGGTAACACTTCCTTTTACAGTCCAGTTACCCATGTGCATACTCAGCACTTATTTTAGTAATTACAATTACTGGGTAATAACTAGGTACTAACCCTGAACCTACCCCTAAACCTACCCCTAACCCATGTACTTACCTAATATTAGCCAGTACTTTTTAGGTAAGTACACAACCCTCAGTAGGCCTACTTTTGTGGGTAAGTACACTGTAAGTGCATTGAAATTGTAAAATAAAGCGCAACCAAAATTTTCCTATTTTTATACTTTTTATAAATGTATGGGCACCAACAATCCCCAAAAATAGAGAAATTGTATCGAATTAAACTGTGAAGAAAAAATTATTAGAGACAAAAAAAGAAAAACCCTAACCCAGATATAACTCTTACTTGTAACTGCACAAGTTGATTCATACAATAGTTTTAAAAAGCATATATGGTATACATTAATCACATTTATATGTGTGCATTACATGTATGCTAACTTTGTTACACCATTATTAGCGTGTAAACTTTTGTGCATGTTTGTTTGTACATGGGAGATTCTTTAAAAAAAAAAAAACCCTAATTGAAGAATCTTGAATTTAAAAAAAATATATATAAAAAATAATAATAATCCCTAATTGAAGAATCTCCCAAGCTGTACGAAAATCCCTAATTGAAGAATCTTGAATTAAAAAAAAAAAAAAAAAAATTCCAAACTGAAGACTCTCCCAAGCTGTACAAGCACCTAAAACACATGCACAAAAGTTTACACCCTAATAATGGTGTAACAAAGTTTGCATCCAATAAAATGAATAAAACCATTTTCTCTAAAATCAGTTTGATCTCCCAAGGATTGGTTATGTGAGAACTAAGTGATTTGCATTTCAAAACAATATGAATAAACTAAGAAACAGTCGATTGTATTTCAGAATGCTCGCATGAAAAACAGCGAGGCTAAACTGTGCCCGTCGATGTCTGGCTTTACTTTTTGAAGTCCTTTATCGTGCTTTGGGTTAGTAGTTGTGCTCCAGCCCCTCTCGTCTCTGATGTGTGGCCTGAGTTTCATTTGATTTCCTCTCATACTTGCAGCAGCATAGCTTCTGATCTTGTTTAATACCAGTCCAGCGGCAACAAATTACCAATTTTCAGAAATGAGCAGAGGTAGGCAGCTCTAAATCCTATAAAACGAGTCACTCTTTCGTTCTTTTCAGAGAAATGTACAGCGTTGGCAATAATTCGGGCAAAATCAAAATAAAAACACACCTCAATTTTTCCCTCTGTGGATTTAGGCGAGCGGCTTTCATTGCAGGCACGTGCGGTGAAATTTAGGTAAGTGTTTTGTGAAATGCAATTTTGACGAGGCCGTTTATAAGATTTGTACGGTGCTGCTGTTTGTGTCGGTGTGTTTTCACTCCTGTTTTCTCATTAATATCAAATGCTGTAAGCCACAATAAAACGGAGAAAACACTCATTCGTAGGCCTGCTTGTGCACTTTGCATCACCAGAGAAAAAGCAATTATCCACAGCACAAGGTTTTATGTGTTGCCGATGTTAACGTTACCTTGATCCTTTCAATAAAAACACACATTGAGTTTGACAATAAAACGACATTCATATTGAGGACAGCGACATTCATATTGAGCCTCAAATAAATCACGCAAGTTGATGAGTGTTAATATATGCACTGAGAAAAAAGCTGCAATATTATAGGGTTACAATCCAACAATAACAATTTTCAAAGGAATATTGGAAAATTAGGTGGTGGGATTTATATATGATCTCAGCATAAAAGATGATATATTCAAAAGTTAAGGCCTTTAATGTTTATCCACACACTGACACACAATGTTCAGCACAGCATACCACTGTAGTGTGTGCACTACTTCTGCAGCATGCTGTGCCCAGCATGTGCAAATTTTGTGAATGCCCAATGCATTTGCCAAAATCACAGCATACTGTTGTATCACTATTCCACAATGCAATGCAATTGACTTGAACTTGCATTTTCAGTTTGTCAAGACGTAAAAATAACTATATCTTTTTTTTATTATTAAGTGCTGAATTAAACATCGTGAGGCCATGTGATGACAAAGATATTTCTGTTTATCATGGCATAATGCCTACTGTTCCACGTGCGCAGTATGCAGTAAGTATGCAAGTTTTCCCATTCTGAACATAGCTATATCCATATGCATGAAATTGGCCTTGAGAAATGACACTTACCGCACAGAGAAGGTGAACTGGTCCAGCTGATCTTTAGTGAGAGGTTTGAGCGCCTCGCTGTTTCTCTCGATTATCTTCTTCTGTCTGCCGCTCTGATCGGAGAGACACATGTGCATGTCATTTGTAATCAGAGCAGGAAACATTTGCAGTGATTTATCTTGGGAATACAATGATAGCAGTAGACTTCACTCTGGCATCATCTCTCAAACACACACAAACACACACACACAAATCAGCACGGGAAACAAATGATATTCACATTACAGACAACATCTAATCAAAGTTGAGACAACGACTGAGATAGGATGACATGAAAAGAAAGACAGTCACTAAACATTGAAGACATAAAAAAAATAAGTTATATGTTTATAACAGCACACCTTGCAGCCTACTAAAATCAACTAGTAATTGTGACTCATTATCAGAATCTATAAATAATATCACAAGTGTATTGCTAACACAAAGGTTATTCCAAAAGAAAAGCATCATATCAATACTGCCTCAAAACAATCTGCCTCAAACTAGTATTGCAACTAAATAAGTAAACCAAATAAATTAATCCAAAATGCAAAAAACACAGGAAATTTGTGATAATTTGTAGATATTTCATTAAATTGTATTACTCAGTTTCAAAATATCAGGGAAACAGATCAATATAATGAAACAAAACAGTCTGTTATCCGATACTTGTGTTTATGCATTGTATGTGTGTATTTTGTGCTTATAGAGTAATTTGTTGTTAGCTCAGCAACATGCTAACGATAAACTATTCAGGTGAGTCGAGTCTTCCATGAGTTTCTGTCTGTAGAGTGTCCCTAATTGGTAACTGATTTGGTTCCATGCCACTTAGGGTACGTTTAAAGTTTGTCCTTTGAGTTTCCCGCGTACGATAACAATGTCAAAACTGATCCACATTCACACGGATCCGCGAAAACGACTATCAACGATGTATCCTGCTTCCAGGCCATGTGATGGCTTTGAAACCAGCCCGTTCTCATCCCAAGACGTCATCTAACTGATGCTTTTGTCCATACGTCAACAACCGACGTTTTAGGGTACCCTTTAACGTCAGTTAGATGACGCTATCTAATCCTAACCCTACCCCAGACCTAAACCTACCCGCATCATCTAACTGACGCTAAAGGTAAAGCGTCAGTTGGATGACGCCCTAGGATCGTCATCTAACTGACGTTAAAGGGTACCCTAAAACGTCGGATGTTGACGTATGGTCAAAGGCATCAGTTAGATGACCTCTTGGGATGAGAATGTGTTGTTGAAACACAACACTTAATATGCATGAGCATGATGTCATCGTTTTCAGAGATTTGCATTTTTGTTGTTAACACGGAGACCATTTTCAAAAACTTGCACTTTAAAAACCTGTTTTCAAAACATGGCGTTCTCAGGCACCCGAAACACCGTTGTCGTGTAAACGAACAACCAAAATGCATAAAAACTTGTTACGTTTTTACTTGAAAATAGTGTCGTAAACAGCCCCTTATAAGGTAGCTCTCTGGGTTGTGGAACACAGCTTTTGGATGATCTTGGAATGCATTTCAAATCATGGATATATCATTTATGAAGGGCGGCCCTAAAATCACTGAATGCAATTACATCAAATCACTATATGCACAGAATAAATAAATATATATATATATATATATATATATATATATATATATATATATATATATATATATATACATACATAATACTGTATTAAACAACACAATCTACCAGACAACATCTCCAGACTAGCCAGCTGAAAATCGGAAGAAGATAACAATAAAGCGGCTGGAAGCCTTTTTTTTAATCACACAAAATCTTCCCACTATTTTGAAGGTTTCAGGTTTTTCAGTGAGTCCGGGGAACTACCCAATCAGAAACTATCAGAATTTCTGCCATTCAATCATTTTGCGCCTTTGATTTTGCCAATGTGCTTTCGGAGGGTGGGATTTGAGAAGCATGTGGTTAGGATTAGAAAAATAACAGAAGTTAGCCAACCGGCTGAAATCACTTAAAGTACAAAAGAGTCGTAATTCAATAAAAAATAATAAAATAAATATATAAAATAATACAAATATAAAATAAACACAAGTTAAAATTGACATTTTGGACCCAGTTATGCATTTGAAAAAAAAAACAAAAAAAAAAACAGTTGTGACAGACATCAGCCAGGAACAGTATATGCCGAATTAGCCAGTTACTCCCTCATTATGAACCACACTCGTGGCTTTTAAATATTAATAAAATCAACACCACTCGATACATTTCAAACAAAACCCAAACTGAGTCAGCAGGATATTACAGTCTGTGTTCTGAACCTTCCAACACCAGGGCCATAACCACCATAGACATTGAGGAGATATGGCCAAGTCCCACCCAATAATCAGATATGGCCAAATTTTCTCCCCAGTAAATGATATTCTTGATGCTATTCTGCTGCATTCCATTACGCAACCATCTGTTTGTTGTCATGTTTCACCTTTTTGAATTGAACATTTTCCTTTATCATTTATGTGATTCAGGCAATGTATTTCATACCCGATTAAATGTGACGAGATAAATATTAATACAGCCGTTTTTCAGTATATTAGCCCCCACACCCCAGACGGTATAGTCTCTCTTCAACACACTGATGAAAACAGAGGTGTACTTTCTTAAAGTAGTAAAAAACATATATTTTTATATAACAAACTTTTTCAAACTAGATATTGACAAACATATTCATTTTCTACTTTTTGTTCTCTTTCAGTGCAGTCACTCAAATTCACTGGGCTGGGCCAAATTTTTCTGGAAGCCCCCCTCCCCCACATAAACTAAGTACTAGGGCTGCACGATTATGACAAAAATCATAATTGTCGATTATTGCTTTGAAATTATAATTGCGATTATTAATTACGATTATCACAATTTACATTGAATGATGTTTTGTTGTAAAAAGAGCAGCCTTATGCCATTGTTCGAAGTGACTACATGCAAACTGTTCATATCAAAATAAAACGGCTGAAAACTTCTGAAAAACTTTCAATGCTTTTCTATGGTTTAAAGTATCACCAAGTAACTTTTCCTCTTCGGTCGCCCTACTGGTTGGAAACGAAATTGTCCATTGCCGCTGTCATAAATAATTTAGCCTACAGTCGTACGCACTCTTGCTGTTTATCCTTTAGAATGAACAATGTCAACAGACAAGGTAGACTATGTTACATAATTTCATGAAAGGATGATGTATTGCGATATGAAAAACGAAATAATGACTATTATGTTGCTTGATGTAAAGCAGTCGAATTTTGTAGTTCTTTTTGTGGTCGGGTTCCTACCCGAACCCCAAAGTTACATAGTGCCAGTAAAAGTGATACAGACCCCGTCAGGCGACGGCAGAAGTGCCTTTCACCCTGTTACGACTTGATGAACCACGATTTTGGAAACATTATTTTAAGTAAACAATGTTAGATAGTGCTGCTTTAATGGTAATTATAATTATAATGTTACACTAACTAAAATTAAAACAATGGGGAAAAAACCCTTAAGATAAGCTGTAAAAAAAACACATTTTAAGCACACAGAATAATGTAAGTGGACTTTTTATAATTGTGCCTTTGAACGATTACATAATTGTGGCATCCATAATTGTAATCGCGATTACAAATTCGATTAATTGTGCAGCCCTACTAAGTACTAGCGACCCAGTAGTAGAGTTTGACAATATAGTAATTCTTCAAAGTCCCTCAAATACAGAACTATTCACTCTGAAACAGAGGTAGATAGAACAAAACAAGGCAAGAAACGGGGGTCTAATGGGAGTATTTTCAGCAATCTTGTCAGAAAAGGAGTCATTCTGAGCTGTAGCAGAGAAGAACACTGGGTGCTAATATTGTTTGTTAGTCTGTGATTCTGTCTAGTGCACTGGGCCCTTGGGTTGGCTCAGACGCACTGCTACAGCAGATACTGCCTGCATCTACATATCAACGAGTCCCCCCATATTGAAGATCACTGTCAAATTATGTCACTCACTATGTTGAATTGAATGGCTGGCTTAGGTTTAGGCAGGTTCACATTATTCACATCATCACAATGGTGAAGATGCGAAGATTGGCTGACTTTGATGATAAGAAACAGCCAGGAATATACAGTAAATATAACATAAGAAGGTAAAATGTACTCCAGGAAATGTGTTTAAGGAATAACCTCTTGAAATTAAATGCCTTTCAAATGATCAAATGTACAAAATGCTAACAGAGCTGACAAGAGCTCTGATTCGTGAACGAGCTGATTCTTTTCAATTAACCCGTTTAGTCAGTTAGCAAATTGAATTGGACCCAGTCGATTGCATCTGTTCTCAAATCAAAAGCTCACTGAATCAAATGATCCGGTCAAAGCGAGGCTCCAGTTAATATTTCTCTGAATTTCACTTAGCTAAAAATGAACCAAGAATGGGATATCATATGAATTTGAGTGTGTGTGTGGGCAACTAATGGAAAAAATTGTAAAAATTGGTAAACAGAATTGTATTGTTGTACAAAATACAGATTTTCATGTTACTGTAACTGAAAATCGTATTTAGGTCACAAATGTCAGTTGTTTGTGAACTTAATCAGCTGTATGAAATCAGCTGTTTAAGACTGTTTAAATTGTTGAATGTCCACATTCGTGTAGTAACGTCTGAATGGTGTGTTTTAAGGAAAAACTGAACACAACGTTGAAATAACTAACACAGTCTCATCCCAATTCGTCATATAACTGACGTTTTGGGACGTCTTTTGACCATTCGTCAATATACGACTTTTTAGGGCCCCCTTAAACGTCGGTAGATGACGATCCCGGGTCGTCATACAACTGACGCTTTACCTTTAACGTCAGTTAGGTGACGAGTTGGGTTTAGGGTTAGGTTTAGGTATGGGGTAGAGTTAGGATCCCATAACGTCATCTACCGACGTTTAAGGGGGCCCTAAAAAGTCGTATATTGACGAATGGTCAAAAGACGTCCCAAAACGTCAGTTATATGACGAATTGGGATGAGACCGGGTTGAAATAACCCAAATAAATTATGTGAAACTAGTAGTATGTTTGCGAAGGTTTCTTTTTAACATGTTAACACATTTTACCCTGTCACGTCTGGTTTTATATTGTATGTTTATTTCCACTTGTTTGCACACTTGAATTAGGTCTATCGGTAATTGTCAGTAGCAGTTATCAGTGTATGGATTTGGTAATAAAATAAAATGCAGATCAACTTGCAATTCAATACATATTAAGTGTCTACATAATCTTCTATGACTGACTAGAGCTGGCTACTTGAAAATTCATAATACGTCATAATGTCAGACTAATCTGTGTGTCCAGTACATTATAACCTTTCCCCCACATGTATTTTGAGCAGTAGGATGCATGGAGTGTACAAAGTAGCAATATAAACTTTAATTTATCAGTACTTTCCTACTTTTACTAAAGTGAAATTGAAAAGGAGAACTATACTTTTACTGGAGTAATATTTTATTAGGGCATCTGTACTTTTACTAGGCCTACTTGATTTGTGTACTTCATCCACCACTGCTTTAAAGGTGAGGGGAAAAAATGGTAAAATCCTACCCTATCTCACGACCAATCCGTACGAATTCGTACGAGTGATTCAAAAGTGGCTAATTCGTACTAATTCATACGACCTCACTCGTACGAATTCGTACGAATTGCCTAAACCCACGTGACGGTTATGTTTAGGGGCGGGGTTAGGGGTAGGTCAATCGTATGAATTCATACGAATTGGCCAATTCGTAAAATATGTACGATTTCACAAAAATCGTACTAATTTGTACGAGTGAGGTCGTTCGAATTGTTACGAATTAGCCACCTCGTAAAATTCGTACGAATTCCCGTGAGATCGGGTTGGTAAAATCATGTTGGCCGATGACACAAAATATTAATCTATTATGTAAACTAAAATTTAATGGGATCTTATAAAATGGAAACATTTTAGAACAACCCATTTTATATCCCTGAAAATCAAATCCACAACTTTTGCATTGACATATACTTATTACATATATATTACATATACTTATTGGTTACATATACTTATTGGTATAAACAGATTTAACTGTCGATCATGACATATGGATAGAGAGGACAATTTCTCAAAAAAAAGACAAAATGCACAAGTCCATACCTGGAATTAATCTGCAGATGAAAAGACAAAAACAATGCGCAATGCACAGCCACGCAACATAAGACAGCAGCACCAGATCATCACTGAGAAGTCATTCTGCAATTACCACTTCAAAGTATGGCAGGTAATGCCGCAGCTTTGATTCATTTAGCGTAAGTCCCGTGGAGCGCGGGAAAAGGCATGTTGGGAGTGGTTAGAGAGAGAGAGAGAACCGGGCTGGCACTGCTGATTTCACAGAATCTGAGCTGTTTTGGCTTGTCGAGCACATCAAAACTAGCTTTGAAGACTGAAAAATACCTGTTAGTGTGAAATGTATTTTGACAAATCTCAGATAATAAGGGGAGCATAGGGAGGCAAGAGGGAGGAGCAGCAGGGAGCACCTTTTTTTCTTTCTTTTTTTTAAGAGGGCACTAGTGGCGGTCCTGGCTCACTTGGTGCCTTAGGCTAGAGAGACATGACTAAAAAAAAAAAACATGTAATGTAATTACCCAAAATAAAAACTGTGTGTGTGTTTGTGTGTACAGGTTTATATTACATTGTGGGGACCAGATGGCCCCACTAGGATATTCAAATCTGAGATACCTATAATGTGACATACTAAATAAACATAATAAATTATGATTTTTTTAACGTAAAAATAGAGAACGTGTTCTGTGATGTTAGGGAATAGAAAATACAGTTTGTATAGTATAAAAATCATTACACCTATGGAGAGTCCCCACAAAGATAGCAAAATCGATTGTGTGTCTGTGTGTGCACCAGTGAATCCCCAATACAATTGAAACAAGATTGAGATAATATGTTATCAAACTTGTTCATGAAATATGCCTTTGTTTCATGTCTTTTTTTTTCTTTTAAATAGTTCCATAAGATTCCATGCATTTAGAAAATTTGTATTGTGTGCATGCATGCATAAAAAAGGACTGAGAATTATACTATAATATATTAATTATATCATTCTTATTTGTGAAATATGCTTGTTTAATGTCTTTTTTATATAGTTTCATAACATTCCATGCATTTAGAATATTTTATTGTGTTTGGTACATATACTATGCCAAAAATAGTATGGAAGTACAGTAGAATGAGTCAAACTCATTCAACTCATTAACAAATTATATTAACAATTATCTTTATTAACAAAGCACTGTAATCGTGATTTTGACGGTAAAAGACGGTAAAAATGCTACAGTGCAAAACTGTTAACTGGTTAACAGAAAGTTCCTCATAGTTTTCTTGTTTTTTTTTCTAATCAGTTAGGTACATTTGGGTTTTATGTTACATTAAATGTAGTTAAATGAATGTTTATTGCAATTTTTAAATTTCATGTGTGTTACCGTGATGGTGTTTAATGTTTGTGTGAATGACACTGTGCAGCTTCTTTATTCAAGTATAAACCACCATCTTATAGAAGACTTGTGATGAGCTTTGATTGCTCATGACAAACAAACAGATATCAATTTTTCAAAAGGTTGGTAGATCAACATTTTATCAGAAAATGAAATACTGTATATTACTGTAAATTAACATTCCTACGGTATTTTTAATGGTAAAGTTCCGGCAACCACAGCAGATGTTTATTAACCGTAAAAATTACGGTTTTATTTTTTGCGGTAGAATTTTTTTCCTCTTTTTTCAATCTTTTAATTCTACTCAAATTATAAGTGTTAGGGGGGCATGTGCCCCGAGTTTGAATGGGCATGATGCCTCTTAGAAAAAGTGAGAAAGATGGTCCAAGTTCAAGGTTAGAAGTCTCCTTAGTCACAAAGTTACCTTTCTACGAATTTCGGCCTTGGTTTTCTCAGCGACGGGGCGGTTCGTCTGGATGCTGGGCTCATAGGATGACACAGCTCCGGTGGGGCTCTTATCTGCAATCACATTACAAACATCCCTTTATTCTTGTCAGAATATGTAACGATTTGATTAATTCAACAAGGACTGCATTATATAATACCTTAGCAGACAAAGCAAAAAAAAAAAAGAAAGAAAAGAAAAAGAATCAAATAAAATGCATATAAAGCAAATCAGCAAATTTAAACACATAATAGCTTCTTTTTTTAAAAATCTGAAATAAGTGAAAACAAAAGGATTGAATGATTTCAACTTAAAACATAAGGCAAAACTGATGAGAACAGTAAATGTCTAGACTTTCAACAACATAAACGAAATGTACAGCTAAAGAAAAAGTGATGAAACTTTCTCCTCACATATCTTCCGCTCTTCCTCTCTCACACACACGCATCATCAACATCTCTGAGCCCAACCTCTCCTTTTTTCATTGCTTTAATGCACACAATTAGACATGATGAAAAATCGGAAAAAAATTAAATTTAGTTGTAATACATTTTGCCATTCTTCCTTCCTTTGGAAAATTACTTTTGAAGTGTTTTCTCTCGCTCTCCGTCTGTAATTTAAATGGTAAGCTGCCAGATGTGTGTCTCATGCTTGAAGTGCAGGAGCTTTGCATTATTTAGCATATTAACATTCACAGAATTTAAAAAGAGGGTTCCTGCATTGCCTGGAGCTTCCAATTAAGTAAACCTTAGCTTGATACATGTAAAAATTTTACCATGAGAAACTTTTTTCATTGCGTTTTTCTCTTCGCCTCAGCCAGTCACATCTATATAATAAATATGGAAACTTCCCAGATGATATAATTTTTCTCTTGCTGCGGGATTAAATATATCAGTAATAATAACTTTTAAATATAGGCAACATATCAGGAAGGCTTCAGAAGACTCAAATAGGTTTTAATAGCAGGAGCGTTCAGAGCTGCTATGTCCTCCGTGATGCTTTTAAACTGATATTACACTTCATTTAAACGCAGATGTAGGTTTTAATTACATTTTTTTCTAGTAAACATTTGAGATGCCTACAGGTAAAAGCATTACATCTGCCCTATCTTAACATAAATATGGGTGGTTATTTCATTATAATGAATGCATAATCATGTTCAGTTGGATGGCTTTCCTCTGATCTGGAGATTTCACTGTGGTGACAAGGCTTAAGAAAAACCGTGCGAAACGGAAACATATCATATGCATTTTCTACTGCTGAAGCTTTAAAATGTCAAAAAGTGTCGGAAGGGAAATATGTCTTCTACGGAAGACGTGTCACCCTGTTTTCTCTTGGAAGAGACACAGTTAATGACCCACGAAACCATATGGGGTTATATTTTAAAAAAAAAAGGTTTATTCAAAACCTTCAAGTTATGAGACCGGCCCTAGTGGCTCGCTGCCATTCAACATCGGTGTACTTGATTCATAATGGTTTTGTAATATTTTTTTTTTCACATGATTGCCTCCAACAGTTCATTCCAATGTACCAGGGGAGTTAATAGCCTATTTTCTTTTCTATGCTTAAACTTTCTACATTTTATTATTATTTTGTCCTACATGTTGCTCATTAAAAAGTCTGGATGGCAACAATGCATTACTTAGCTTTGACAATGTCAAGTCAAGTCATCTTCATTTGCATAGCGCTTTTTTACAAAATAGATGTTTCAAAGCAGCTTTACATTGACGTAGAATAGTATATTAAAGTAACAGAGATTGTTTTGGCTTTACAGCGGCTGTAGAATAAAGTTATTATCCAGCTAAAGTTGATTAAAGTTGATTGATTGACTTCCGTTGCAAAGATCATTAGCTATTAACTTAGGCGCCGCTTATACAACACCGTTTTAACTGAAAACTGAAAACTTGTAATGTGTTCCACGGTGTTTGGTGGCTTGAGAACGCAAACTTTAAAATAGTTTCTTTGTAATGACAGCAATGTAGCACTGGCATTACGTCTCCTAGGTAAAAGGTAACCAATACAAAGTCTGACAACTACGCAAAAGTTTAGCACCATATAACAATCTATATTTTCACAGGTAATATATAACTTAAATCAAGCATAGTATGCAACAATTTGCAATCAATTAAGTTTTTTCAACAATGATACTTTATGTATGCAGCGTAAGATACTGAAAAAAAGATACTGACACAATAATAAAGACATTAGCCTTATATAAACCAAAGACCCCTGTCTCTGCCATGTGCAGTGCATGCATTTTTTCTAAGCTTTCGACTGTTCCGATCTACGGCCTGC
Source organism: Cyprinella venusta (assembly GCA_038021265.1). Taxonomy (NCBI): domain Eukaryota; kingdom Metazoa; phylum Chordata; class Actinopteri; order Cypriniformes; family Leuciscidae; genus Cyprinella; species Cyprinella venusta. Next base: position 10,410,753 of record CM075884.1, on the reverse strand, counting down.
AGCGATGTGGAGCAAAAGCCTGCCCTCCACCTCTGTTCTGTGTCCAGAGACTGTAATCCCTGTCAGCAGAGCATTCTGCCTGCCTTTGCGCCACGATCATGCATGTTTTAATGGGCCAGCCAACACAACTTTGTAACTTTGCCTTTAATTATCCTTCCTCCAGCCTGATGCTCAGATGGTGTCGGGTCTGAATTAGCGCAGCGTTGACAGCTGTAGGCTATGTCCATGAACTTGGAGTGCTGCAGCCACAGCCCACGTTCTCCCAGGGTGAACAAGAGAGGCTTGTTATCCTCTGCTCACCATGAACGCAGAGAGAGAGAGTGGGAACCGGGCCTGAAGGGTTGGGTGACCGATGGGGACCTGTGCGCTCACCTAGGTTTCTAATTGCCCTGGTGTCAGTTCCAGAGTTGCAGAAATTCAAAGGTCAGTGAATTATTGATTACCCATGAGCATAATCCATGATTCTCATAATTACCCAATGTAATAGGGATAATCAAAAAGGGATGCACAATTGAACACATTTTTTAAATACATTATGAACAGTGAAATTGTTTATTTGTAATATTTTTTTTAAATCATTTCTCCAACAAGGAGCAACTTATGATAGATTGAATATTTTAACAAAAAATATGTATATTTATGAAATGCTCATTTTATATTATATTAATTATATTACATTAATATTATAATTATATAATATAATAAATATAATATAATATAATATAATATAATATAATATAATATAATATAATATAATATAATATAATATAATATAATATAATTATATTATATTATATTATATTATATTATATTATATTATATTATATTATATTTAGGGCTGTCAAACGATTAATCGCCTCCAAAATACACACAATGTTTACATAATATATGTGGGTGCACTGTGCATAATTATTTTGTATATATATATATATATATATATATATATATATATATATATATATATATATAAATACACACACATGCATGTATATTTAAGAAAAAAAAATATTTATATATAAATTATTTATATTTATATATAATATAAATTATATATAAATCTATATATATACAGTAGTATATACATGAAAATATTTCTTAAATATATACATGCATGTGTGTGTATTTATCTATATAAAGAATTATACAGTGCACCCACATATATTATGTAAACACAAACTTTTATTTTGGATGCGATTAATCGTGATTAATCGTTTGACAGCCCTAATTATATTATTAATATGATAATTACATAATAACTTTGGGAATCCTAGGAGTTTACATTCATACAGTACATACATACACACACACACACACACATATATATACAAATATATATTTGAAGAGTAGCAAATATCTGCACAATTACAATGATATCATGTTTAAAAACTGTGCATTATACAAGGCTTGTCACATAAGAGCAGTTTGCTTTTTCCTCACATAAGCTAAGCAGCCTTTGGGAATGTCTGTCCGACTCCATCACACTCACCACAAGAGGCTACATTTTTCTCATCTGCTAATAAACAAGTTTGATGTAAGCAAGGTTAATTCATCCATTTAAAGACGTGCAGTGGTAAATGAATTGGAGAAAGAATGCAGTGTGATTTACTGAGTATGATCCTGTATTAGGGATATCCGCTGTGACCGGGACTGGCCCCTCAGCGACAACAGACAACAATATAAAAGAGCACGGCTGTGTTCCAGAAACACTCTAAGAGAAAATCCTCAAAATTGTCATTGTGCTGAAGGGCCCAGTGTACAATGATGCATTTACTTAAGGGGCAGGACACAATCAAACATAGCTTCCAAAAGCCCAGCCCACTTCATGCAGTTACAGATCCACAAAGGGTGATCAGAGCAGAAAGGCCTAATTTAATTAGTCATTTGAATTCAAACAGACCTAGTGTAACCGGATCGTTCACTTAATGTGAAAGGTCAGTTAACTCATAACGCCTGCAGCTATGTCATATGTTGCAACAGAGATTGCATTCTCTGTGGTTTTTAAATTAGGTAATATATATATATATATATATATATATATATATATATATATATATATATATATATATATATATATATATATATATATAATTAGCTTTCAGTGCTGCTATTTGATATGTCTGAACATTACAAAATTACCAAGAGTACCTGTGTCCTGGATTTTTTTAAGAGAAAAAGTCTGGAATGGACTGTCATAACTACATAGAATATTATTATAATAATTAATATTATTGTTATTATTATCATTGTAACTATCTCGATACACAAAGACATATTTCTGAAAAGGAATGCAAAGGAAGTTATATAAACACATACACATACTCTCTCTCTTGCATACTATATATGAAGAGTTCAGATGCAAAAGCCTCTAAGTGCCATTTGAAATTTTCTTCTAAAATGATCATTTTTATCAAGCTTGTATATTTAAGTTCAGTAATTTCACTTAAATGGCAATGAAGATTACCTATTAATTGTCATTTAAGTGAAATTACTGAACTTAAATATTCAAGTTTGATAAAAATGGTCATTTTAGAAGAAAATTTCAAATGGCATTTAGAGGCTTTTGCATCTGAACTCTTCATATATATATATATATATATATATATGAAGAGTTCAGATGCAAAAGCCTCTAAGTGCCATTTGAAATTTTCTTCTAAAATGATCATTTTTATCAAGCTTGTATATTTAAGTTCAGTAATTTCACTTAAATGGCAATGAAGATACCTATTAAATTTAAATTTTAAATTTAATTTAATTTTTAAATTTAAATTACTGAACTTAAATATACAAGCTTGATAAAAATGATCATTTTAGAAGAAAATTTCAAATGGCACTTAGAGGCTTTTGCATCTGAACTCTTCATATATATATATATATATATATATATATATATATATATATATATATATATATATATATATAGTATGTTTGTGTGTTTCACGACTTTTGGTTATTTACCACAGAAAAAATAAAACATGAGATAAAACACGTTTGTCCAGCAATGGAGCCAAATTTGGATGTTCTCTATTTGCACTTTTTCCTCACTGAATTTGATTTTCACTTCAGAGTAATGCGAGGTTGTCAGCCCAATCCCGTCCTCTCGCTTGATGGAAATCCTCCATCTGAATATCATAAAAGTGTGTTGCAGTAATGCAACCTGAACTGATCCTTATGCTAACGTCATCTCTGCTCAGCGGTTTGACGCCGTGATGTCCGGTGAGGGACACCTTTTGATCACTTATTCGAGTCAGATTGAGTTTACCCCTGTTTGTCTGCGAACCTGCTTCTTTTTCATCCTATTCTTTCCTTCCACTTTTTTTTTTTTTTTTTTTTTGGCATATATAGTAAGTGGAACACAACTCTCCCAGAGTGCCATGGCATGGGGACACTTCCCATGTGGGGTGTTAGGAGCACTGTGGGAGGTCAAAGTTCACAGCAGAGAGGAAGTGACAAGCTGTGAAATGTAAAAGACCAATTTCTTCCACATGTTGCGGCGCTCTGAGAACAGCGCCGAGCTGTCAGCTAGCATCACGCTTAAAATGGGACAGGTTGCTACCCAGCAGACCTGTCACGACTCATTTGTAATTAAAAAGCCTATGTGATGTTTAAAGCTGAGCACCCCAGAAACTTTTTTCTTGTTCTGCTCTGTTAAATAAAGATGAGTAAAAAAAAGGCCCCAAAACTTTTTTTTCTCTCTGAAAAAAAAAAGAAAAGAAAAGATTAATAACAGAACAATGGCCTTTGCGCTAGATCAATACCAAATGAGACTGCTTGATGTTGGTTCAGTGGCGTCAGAATGTTTCGTGACCCAAGTCAGGACAGAACGCTTGGAGACAGGAAGGTGTGCCAGGGAAAGACGCACTTATTGAAGTAAAAACTGCTCTACACATGGACTTGAGTGAAAGGAAACTGCTTATTTGCCTCTTTCCTGTCCAAACTAATCTTTATGTAATGGGAGGGCTGGCTATTTTAGAGCATAAATTACACAACTTCTCAAAAAAAGGTTCTTTTTTTTTACATTTCCTGAAGAAAAAAAATAAGTGATGCTTGTCTGTGTAAAACTCACCAGCATAATGCTAGGGTTTTGGTGGTTGCTATGTAGATGATAGGGTGTTGTGGGTAGCAGGTTGTAGAATATGGTGCCAGAAACAAGGTACATGAGGACAAACACACTGATAGACCAAATCATTTAAATTAAATTGCTTTTTCCAGAGTGATTTAGCTGGCTGCCAGGACAGTACTAAATTCATTATAATGTTATTCCGAGTTTTCAACAGATTACAGTGCAGTCTTTAATCTGTTCAGAGTGTTTTCACAGCATTCCTGTGTTTACACTCACCATATCCAGGCAGCAAAAATGTTTGAACAACTTCAAGAGGACTCTGGCAGAGCAGGTATGTCTTTACCGGCACCTTAACAGCACCCAGTTTTTATTTGTCTAAATTAATTGCATATATTTACAAAATGAGCCCACACTAGCATATAAGCCTTTTTAATGAAATTAAAGGTCCATGGTTAATAAAAATGTTCATGAAATTAAATAAAAGGGCCCTATCATGCACAGACACATTATCTTAAACATGGGCATGCTGGTCTGGTGTGTTTGGACGCATTGTTGACGCATTGCTATTTTGAGGTAACTGAAATAGACTGTGCCATTGACCAACATAAACCTGATCTAAAGTCAATGTCACACAATTTATTTGTTTATTTAACCCCCTGGGGCCCAAGGTGTATTTGGGGTCCTTGAGATGTTCTGACATGCCTGACATTTGTACTTTTTTTCAGTTGCTTATTAACATATTAATGCCACAGGTGAATTTACACTATATTTAGCACAAGCAGGGCTACCATAATATGTGAGCAACATGTATGTACATTACGGAGTCCACAAGGCTTTTGACTAATGCTGCGAGCGCAACTGGCTTTTAATGGGAATGGCAGATGAGACTCTGATTGGTTTATTGCGTGCTACACCCAAAACACACCCATTACTCTTTAAGAGAATAGGGACAACCCTTTTAGACCGTGTGCCGGGTGTGCCGACAATTTTTCCCATTGTTAAACTAGCAAAAGTGGATTCGGACACTCCCTAAGTGCACGTGCTTTAGACCATGCGCTTAGATCGTTTATAGAAAGTCTAAACAAGGCTTTAATGTGTTCTGAGGGCATTTCCAAAAAGCATCATAAGCCAACAATGGTCTCAAGTTCCATCACAACTAACATTACATTGTTACTAACTAACTAGTTCCATCACTACTTCACCGTTTCCCGAAACCATAGTCCCAATAAACATTCGCAAACAGCATCACAAAATTGTAAGGTTGAAACTATTGCTCTTGACCTGTGAGATCATGCTCTTGGACAATAAGCAAGCTAACATGCAGTGCATGTCATATCGTTCATCCCATTTAAATATATACTGTATACGTATTTTAATCTATATATTTCAGCATTTAAAGAATCGCTGCCATTTTTAAGAGCATGCATGAGCATAAATGTGTAAGGGAACCTCAGAGTATGAAGTGAGAGGTAACCCACAATCAATCATCAAATAAATAAAAAATAGCGAAGTAGTCCTAAAATGCCGAGGTCATTACAACAGCATTTTGGAGATATTATGTTGTAGAGAAAGCTGATGACTGAATCAGTCTCAAGTCTCACGCATTTGGCGTGAGACACACGCTTTTCAACCCGTTCACACGCTCACACGCCACACCTTGTATTTCTCACGCATAGACATTACGAGGATAATGCACACCAAGTTGCGGCACTATTTTTTTAAACAGTGAAACAGGTAGAGGAATCAAGTGAGTTCCCCGTAGAGCTTTAAATGCCCTGCCACGCACCAGCTAATCAAATACAAAATATAGCTATCGAACAGCCAATCAGAAAATAGCATTGCGGTATCTATTTTCACATGCTCAGATGCTCGCTGAAGTAACAGAGAAGAACATATCATATGAGTACAGTAAGTCATCTCATCATTGCTGGGAATATATGTGTCCAGACAGCTGGAATGTTAGCTAACAGTTTGACCAGAGTATCATGTGAACTAGCTAACCTATAACAACCGGTTGAATCCCTGCTAGTTTCAGTGGCTATTCCAGGGCTCGACATTAAAGGGTTAGTTCGCCCATTTAAGACATGAAGTTGTATGCAATCCTTACCAGCACTATAGAGTATACACACTGACCCACTCTGTTGTCACCCCCCTGGTCAGAGTTCTGACCGCTGGAAGTTTCTCAATGAAGTACTCCCGGTTATTTTCCGGGGCCACAAAACTGTGCGTTTTTACGTGAAAAAATGATTTGCGTTTCAAAGCTTGATTAATTTAACACATAAAAAACATGCCGGGCAAAATTCATGCCTCAGTTTTAATGCGGCACTATTTTCTATCCATTTCTATCAATCCGCGCCGCCGCAACGTCAACAGGGCGCACGTTCTGATCAGCTGTTGATAGCGCGCGACTCGCTGACAACATGTCTGACTGCGAAACTTATGATGATGAAACCAATTTTTTAGCACAATGTCAGACGGATCAGATGATGAAAGTAATTTTAGCACAACAACAAAGGGATACCTCTATGAACCGGAGTATACCGACCGATGCCGAAGGCAAGAAGGCCAACTGTCTGCATTAGCTGCCTACATACAATGACATTTTCCCTGAGATGCTAAATGCAGGTGTCCTGGAGACGTTCTTATACGTACCTAAACTCAATTGGAAAAAGCGACCCAAACCAGCTGGGCTCGACGGTCAGATGTCGGCTGAGTAAGTGTGATCGCTCACGTTGCTTGTAGTTTTTTATTTAAGAATTTAACGTTGTCTTGACCAGTTGGCTATATAATAGTCAATCTGACTGCAATATTGTTATTATACTGAGTGGACAGTAATACAATTATTAATAAATTATTATTTTTATTACTGACTTGACACCAAATGTCTCATCAGCGTACATTTTGACATGGGATCATAAAGTTAGTAAATAGAGCTTACCCGTGGTACTGGTAGCAAAACTCTTTAAAATCTTCCTCCTTGGTTGGGGATGTAATCGTCTTCGCTGAAGTGAGCACTACACACACGAAAATCCTTTATTCGGGATATTTTAGCTCCCGCAAAGTAGCCATGGCAACCAGCCAAAGCTGTCAGGACAACGATGGAATCTGAACTTTGATCCCGGCACATCCTTGTGATCACAGCCTGGGAATTTACAAGTTCGCACCATTGTTAATTTAATACTTTTTACCTAGCTGTCAATTGAGTGTAAACACTATGGAACAGCTGATCAGAACGCGCGCCCTGTTGACGTTACAGCGGCGCGGATTGATAGAAATGGATAGAAAATAGTGCCGCATTAAAATTAAGGCATGAATTTTGCCCGGCGTGTTTTTTGTGTGTTAAATTAATCAAGCTTTGAAACGCAAATCATTTTTGTGGCCCCGGAAAATAACCGGGAGTACTTCATTTAGAAACTTCCAGCGGTCAGAACTCTGACCAGGGGGGTGACAACCGAGTGGGTCAGTGTGTATACACTATAGTGCTGGTAAGGATTCCATACAACTTCATGTCTTAAATGGGCGAACTAACCCTTTAAGACTTGTCCGGGACAAGTGGATTTTTTGTAGGACAAGTAGAAGAGAAGATTAGTTGTCCGACCGGACAAGTTAAATTTCAAACAAAATAAAATGCCATGTTACTTCACGTTATGTGCCAGTCGTTACGTCTATTTTACACATTTAATTTTACCGGTTTGAAACAAACACATTTTTCGTTCTGCCAGTGAATGTCCTGAATGTGACTCACACAGAAAGAAGCGCAGTAGGCAATAATGCGCATGCACAGACCGCGCACCAGAAGTTCTCTTTTGCGCTTGAACGAACATCAACAACACACAATTAAGCCAAAATGTAATTTGTCGAGTATCTTCATAACATAAGAGCAGTTTTATGATGGACATAAAGAGTTGTGACTCGTGAGAGAATGAGGCGCGTTTGAGACCTGTGTCTCTGTCCACTGCGGTTGCTCTTAAAGGGCCAGCTACCAATAAAGCGTTCAGTCAGTAATGTATGAAAGTAAGTTAATGAAAGAACAAAGGGAAAAGAGAAAATTACTCACTGCTCTTGACTAAAGAACTTGTGTAGCTTTAATAAGGAGTAGTCTATATATAGACCATTTCACAAGATGTAAACAACACTGGTCCAGAAACACTTCCTGTTTCAGTTTGTAACTGTTTTCTTTATTTCACATGAAAAGAAAACATCTTAAAGGTGTTTGTTTAACTTTTTGATTCAGTTTTAAATGTTCTGTTTGTTGTATTTTATCCCAGCTTTTATGTAGTGTTAAAAAACTGAAACAGGAAGTGCTTCTGGACCAGTGTTGTTTACATCTTGTGAAATGGTCTATAATTTATGCAGCACAGACTGTTTAATAACTTTATTCGATTTCTGTATAGCCTATGTCCTACCTGTTAGACAGTTAATTTTTATCCAGACATCAATGGCTTATTGATCATTATAGGTGTTATCAATCATTTAGTTGTTATTGCTAATTTCAGAATTATCACTAATCTGTGTGTGCGTTTGGTTTAGAACCAAACAAGTTGACTCATGAAACCATTTGTTTATTATATTGCAATTGCATATCACAACTGCAATATTGACCTCAATAATCACATGGCTTGGCACTAGATGGAACCCTGTCATCCATCATGACAGTAAAAATGGCTGGCCTGGAACCCCAGTGCTTCAAATGGGAGCCAGCAACCCCTGTGCTGAAGGCCTCAAAATCTGCTACAACACCTACAATAAACAACACTAACCATTATCTCTCTCTCTCTCTCTCACACACACACACACACAAAGAAATGCTAAATTAAATAAATATTATTATATTTGAAAGAATATGTGTCATCTATCAGATCAGAAACCCGTCCACACCAAACCCTTGCTACCGCTGTGGCCGCAGCCGCCGCCGTTGCGGCCGCCGCCAAAATCTCACTCTGAACTCAGTTCAAAACTTGAGAGCCCTGCTGAATGAACAGTATAACTTACATAAGTAAAGTGAACGCCAGTTAGAAACTACATGTTAATGTGATTTAAATAGTATATGTATATTCTGTTGTTTTGTGAAGTATAATAATCTGACAATAATGGAGTTCTTGAATCGATTAATCGATAGAAGTTAATACACCTCCACCTGTGATTGACCTCATTTACGACAGCCCTATATTGTTGAACCAATGTGGTTCAAACGACAGAGATGCGAAGTCTTGATGATATCCTAGTCTGTAGCTATGACTCGGATACCACCTGCAGTGTAATGGTTATACTTCCTCCCATTTTATCATCCTTCAATCTAAAATTTGTGTCTCTAAACGCTTATAATAAGTAATTGCATGCCTCTTCTCAATAAGTCACACAATTTGAGGCTGCATTCATGGCCAAAGCACAATAAGATTAAGTCTGATGTTTGAAAATGTAGAAGCTTATGACAAAAGTATTGAAACACCATCAAA